>JAUKPT010002533.1:0-13137 GCA_032273505.1 Nanomia bijuga
TCAAATTTCAAAATTTCCCACAATTTCGGTTAAATATTATTTTTTGAAGACACTCAGAAATCGGGCCAGATCCGCCACTGTACATCTTGCCAAATATCGCGTTAGACCTTTTGGGACCAGCTGCGATCAAACCGCGCTGCTCAGTCTATTTACTGTCATGTCCAGATTACGTGGGGACAAAATTGTCTTTTGGGAGAAAGTATTTTGGGGAAATATGGGCCTTTCGTAAATTTTGCTATTACAATAAATGAGTCATTCGCTTTCTCGTCACGTGCTTTTTACAGCATGGACATATGAATAGCATCTTTACTCTCAGTAATTTACAAGTTACCTATCCAACGCGTTCTTGAGTTATTGGAGTTTATAATAGAATAACTGTTAACATTTTATAAGACTAGGTACAAACCTTTAGTTTGTCTCAATATGCAACAAGAATGTATCTAATAGTTAACGACATATTGTAATGATAAAGCTTTTTCTAATGAGGTATAGTTAGGTATTATGATGATATATAATGGATAAAAATGAATCAGTACATAGCACGCAAAATTGTTTATTGACATATGATAATTAGATGTAACGACAGTACGGATAATCAGTAAATCTCTACTCTTAGGTGACAAGGGTCTTATAAGATGAAATCGAAAGTGTACTTTAAAGAGCTTTGAAGAAGAATAACTGGTGAATGGACATTGATCATCTCATTACATAATACTCGATCACGACAATGTCCTCCAATATACACGCATCCTGTAAAAAACACGTGACCAAAAATATAAAAGCGAATGACTTATTGACTCTGATAGCAAAAAGTACGAAAGGCCCAAATTTCCCACAAAATCTTCTCCCAAAAGATAAATTCGTCACCACGCATTCTGGACATGCTTGTAAATGCACTGAACAGCGTGGTTTGATCGCAATTTGTCCCAAAACGCCCAACTCGATTTGTTGTCGGAAAGATGTAGGGCCGTGTATAGAGTAGGCTATGCCCCTCTATAAAATAAAAGACGGTATTCTTCTGGTATCCATTTGATTGGAGGCAAATCATATGATACTTTATGACTCACGATTTGCCCTCTCTGGGATGTGACTAAAATTTTGTCCGACCAATTATTATATCCGACTAAATATTTTGTCCAATTCAATTTTTCAGAAATCTTCTTAATGTCGGATTTTGTAAAATAAATTGTATCAAGGACTACTATACTACAGTATGTATTATTTTTCTTTACACAAAGATTCTACAGCAGTATGCCTTAGTTCCAGATGACTAAATAAAACAATTTCTAACGTGTTTAATTTTTGATAGATAATAGAAACGATTCATTGCTTACGGCAGGGATTTTCGATCCTTTCGCAGGCCATGTCAGGAATATTTCACAGACGCGTGATATTTTACGTCAAACCGGTTATAACATGGGGAAAGCGGGTAAAACTAGCGCCTGAAAAGATTTAGATGCATGTAGGCGTGCGCGTGCTATCGCGCGCCTCTTGCGACATGCCTGCTTTCGATTGGGCGTTTTTAATTGCCTCAATAATTTTAACTTCATTAAAGCCTTTTTCAATGAATTTGCTATATATGAAACTTTAGAAAAGGACCAAATTATAAATCGGACAAAAATATTAGTCGGACAAAAGTGACAATAATATTTGGAGGTGACTAAAATTTTGTCCGGCTAATATTTTTGTCCGACTAAAATTTAGTCCAACTAAGTTTTGTCCGATAAGGTATTTTATATTTTCCTTACGAGTTAAAATTTTATTTCGAAGTTTTTTTTATTTAAATCTACTTTTTTTGGCTTTTTATCTTTATATATGACTTTCCCTTTCGATAATTCAGTACCCAAGCACAAGTTGAATTTGAAGTTTGCTTACATAACATGAGGAATTTTCATGATGATATCAATATAAAAAAACAAACAAAGCCAAGCTTGAATGCAACGAGTTAGTTCTCACCAATTCATGAACAATTACATGTATTAAGCGTCACCTTTAATCTCAATTTGACCCCTATTGACCCCTTGGGCCCCTAGGGTAACTGACTAGAAACTAAGCTGCAGTAAGGACTCTTATTTATTTTAAAAGTAAAACGACTTGAGATCACTAACGTAAACTCAGTGACAGTAGCCACCTCATAGAGAATTAAACAGAAAATCATCATTAACAGTATCCACACACAAAAAGGGCGGTTGTATAGCCCGATGCTAATAAAACGTAGAAAAACAATTTGAACAAACAATTTACATGTGACCCATGTGCATACATAAGCGACCTGAGTAATTAACTAAATAGTGACGAATTCGCCATCCATGTGTAAACATGAATCTACGCACATTTTTTTATCTACGTGACTAAATAAATATTTCTTTGACATTTGCATGAATAATTACCGTCGAGTATAAATAATGGATTAGGATGGAAAAAAAAGCTGATTTTAAATGAATAACTTCTCTAAGTAGTCGTGAAATACTTCTAAGAGTAGTGCACTTGTCAGACAGATGAATGATATTTATTAGAAGAGGATATAATGTCTTTATATTCATTTGGGAAGAAGAATGTGTTCCAAATATGTGAAATTTTGTAGAATAAGGTTTTAAAAGACAGGTGCATGTTTCAATCTGTAAGTGAAGAAAGGCCATATTAAAGTGAGCTAGTAAGTTCATTTCCAATAGGAATGTCCAGTTCATTTCAGAAAAGTATGTCATTAACTGAATTCAAAAAGAATACCCTTACATAAGTATATAATGGCAATTATAGAAAGAATTGAAAGAATGAGTTGTTGATTCAAAACTGGTCGAGTATAGACGAGTATCTGTAAAGTGTCTTTTCTTATGTGACTTCTTTGGAGGTTTAAAATCCTTAAAATTGAAGCATTTATGGTGAAACTTAAAAATACTTTGCTGACATCATCACTTTTTCGTGATGGTGATAGTGTCAAATTGCACAAAATAGCAAGTGGAGATGTTTCTCATAACACCATGAAAATAACCTGTTAATATTAGCCTTATATCATAATCCAAACGAGCGTTTTGTTTTTGGTTAAATTGAAATTATCGAAAAATTTGTACTTACCCCTGACAAAAGTGCTTTAACATCCGACAGAAGGTCCAATTGACCTAATACTTTGCCAAAAGATAATAACTTAGTAAAACTGAAGTCTGAAAAAAAAGCACGTTATCTTTTTCTTTTTTTGAGTTATTAAGCAAAAAACAGAGAAGTGGAATTCCCCCAACTGGAATAAGGTTAATCCCACTCTTATTTGAACCGATTTTTAGTTGGGCAAATGACTGGAATAAGAATAAGGATTTTCAAAAGGTATATTGTGTAAGGAAAGAACGATTTCCAATGTTTGTCATTAATTTATGCAGAGTACCAGAGGCTTGTGTGTAAGCAATGGAATCACCAGAAAGTAAATAAGTACAAAACGGGGTTTGATTAGCTTTGCTATCATCAAGGAACTTGAAAAATTGTGGTGAGTTTGTCTTAAAAGATTGATTTCTCTGTAGGGGGACATCTCAAAAAGGTTTTCATTGTTTTTAACAGAAAATGTCTGTTAAGCATTTACCCTTTTTTTGTCTTAACAGACTACCATAATTATGATTGCAACAACATCATTCAACACTTTTTTTCCTCATAAGGGAAAAGTGCAGAATCAATGGGGAAGACGTTATTTCAAATTAATTTTCTGTTGAAGAATATGAAAACCTTCTCGATATATCTTGTAGTGCAGAACGTTCTATATTTGCTCCCAAAACCACTGGACAGATATAAAATATAAAATCACAAATATTCACCGGGCAGGTTAAAATATCATAAGGTAAAAACCCCAGAAATAATCACGCTTCTACAGGAGTACAGTAAAATAAAAGTTCAGTCACAAGGCCTTCGTCAAACCATAAGTCGAACGAAGACGAAGTTAAAGATGTTCTTTATAAAAAATACCAACACCCCATTTGTGATCCATTGGGATTTTGTAGCAGTATCGTCAATATTGAATGCATAGTTTAGGCTAGTCTAGCATATTATGTCATAATCAAATATGAATAAACCTAATATTTATAGTGTTTTGGGAAATGTCCCAATAATCACGTCCCGCGAAATTTGATATATAAGATAGTGCCGTAGCAAGGGCTCTTATATGCTTCAAACAAAAGAAAGAGTAATTACAAAATATTGAAAAATAACTTCAAAAAAATCATTAATGTGGAAGTATCTTATTTTGAAACATACCTTGGTTATCATAGAGAAGACTTTGAAATTTCAATTTATTTGACATAATATAAGAAAAAGAAGAAGAAGAAGAAGAAGAAGAAGAAGAAGAAGAAGAAGAAGAATATATATCTATCAAAGAAAACGTACACCAAAATTTAATTACAATATAAATAATGATCGAAAAATAAATTATTTTCCCACTTTTCCCACTTTTGAGTCCCGATGTGTCCGCTTTGCCATGGACCAAACAATGTAAAATTGTAACTTACAAAAAGCAATTATCAATATTATCTGTATTTGTAACGAAAAGATTTTACAACGTAAGACAAATATATTATACGGGACCCATTTTACTTATGATGACTTGTCAATTTGTAAACTTCTGCAGTGAATGCCCAGATAAGGTTAATGTTTGTCAGCACAGTGAAGAAGTTTAACATTAATAATATAAAGAAGCTAAAATGAAAATTATGTAAATGAAAATAAAATAATAACGAGGAAAGGATCACTCAAAAGTCTGTATGTAGGCTGTGAGTGTAGAGTGGCCCTTAAAAAGATAAAAAACAAAATAAGGAAAACATCACTACAACAAGAGTATATTCACAAGAAAGAAAATCGTAAAAAAAATAGAATTAAGTATGTTTTTAGGTCAGAGTTTTCCGTCTCTTAGGTGGATTGCTGATCAAGAGTTTATTAGTCCCACTCACCCAAAAATGGTTTGAATTCAAAGTGTCCTTCTCCTAGTAAAATTATCAACCAAGGCTAACGAGCTCCACCCACCCACAATAAGACTGTATCCAACGTATGTGATCTATTGTCACTGATTATAAGTTAAAGTATTGATAAACATGGCATAATATAGTACAATTTACAAACATATATGAAGAAACATAAAAGTCACAGTTGACCAAAGGATTTGCAATTTGTTCCTAAAATAGAGAGTTGAACGTACCTTAAAGGAGTAACATTTTGCGGCATAAAATTGTCATGCAAAATCCGCAAATGGTTTCACAAGTAATATTGGGAACCGCGTAATTTAAATCCCGAGAACTTTTTTGAATTGATGCAGCCGTGAAATTTTAATTTCAAGATACGTTATTTATAAGGTGATAAGTGGCTGGAATGTAGCTGGAATTCGTAAAGTTGTAACGAGGTTCTTCAAGACTTTTCGAAATATTTGATTACATAAATATTGGCGACTCAACCATCAATATAAACAAGGATATTTTTCTATACAGTTGCTCGTCTGGCAAGTCTATGAAACATAGTTAACCCTTTTTGGGCTAGGGGGATTCCGCCCCTCTCTACTTCTTGTTTGATGACTCAAGAAAGGAAAAAAAATGCGCAGTACAAATACATTTTAACGGAAACTTTAACACCAGTTATCTTTTGTTTTGATAATGATAGGATGCTATTTATTTATGAGAAACATCCAGATTTCTTGCAATTTGACGTTAATGACGTCATTTTTTGGCATATACATTTCCCCATACTGACGTGAAAAAGTGATCATGAAAAAGTGCTGGCGTCAGCAGAAAAATAGTGCCAAATGTCCAATTTTAGATTTCAAATATAATATAAGTTGGACTACAAGTCTGTCAAGTTTTAACTCACTTGCATTATTCTTTCTTGTAAAAATGTAAACCTAAATGGGGTTAAAATTTGCATGAACCGTGTTTTCCATTTTCTGGTATGCATTCAAAACATACCACCCATTTTGATATGGTGATATCTAACCCTATATTCCGTACATATCACTGGAAGTCGGCGATATACTGCGCAACGAAAATTAAGATCTTCTAAATCTTCTTGTTATGGTTAGACTTTTTATCTCCATCACCTATTGGTAGTAGATCGGCTACAAAATATTCTCATGCAATAATTCAATGAATATCAATTTGAAATGGATGACAAGAGAGCAAAGTGAAGGGTATATCGGTTACCGATAGGTCGTCAGCTGGGAAGAAGCCTCGCCAAACGAAGAAAACAAGAAAACCCAAAATCTCATGATATTGTGGTCCCTGCAAAATCAGCAATAAACACTCAATCTTTTACACAATTACTATTTATTCAGTTTTAGCAATATGTGAAGTATTAATACCAGCATAGTTGCATATCGAAATATAGTTTGATTAAAATATTCGCATCACATTAATTTTCAGAATCTAAAGATTTAGTACTAGAAACACTTCTAACCGGAGTAACAATTATGCTTTTGCGTGTACGTAACGTGAACCTTTATGCACCACTAGCCTATCATTACTATGAATTGATCATCTTAAATCCAATTTGATTAAGATATGAATTTTAGTAATGCCACCTCCAAGCTTTTAAAACCTCCTTTGATTGTTGACTTAAGATGAAGATTCTGACGTGATTAGCTTTCTGACTCATGCAGTAGGAATGTCAACCATGACGATAATACAAATGACCCAGTGAAATAATTCTTTCATTATTTACATTATGACTCTTATTCTTTGCAGAAGCGTGAGCGTAAGTTAGCATTTCTAGCTGTGCAAAAATTTGCACCTTTCCATTCCCCATTGTGATTAAAGTCTCGGAACACACCATATTTGGGGGTCATGTTACAACAAAGGAATGTTTTTCACTTGGACGTAACAATAAGCTATTCTGCTACAACATTCCATTATTTTTTCTCTTGAGGTTTTCGATGAAGAATGTTTTGTAAGTCTAGGTCATAGATATTATTATCGATTATCGTTCTTCTTTTCAATTTGGGCGGTTCTATGAGTGTTTTTGAATGTTAGTTTGACGTACGGAAGGTGTTTCGGGGAGCTTGTGTTTAAGGTAAGTATTATTCTTCTGCAGTCGATATCAATTAATTTGTAGACACAAGATAATGGACTGAAGACGGTAAGGGAAACAGTTGCATGGACATCGTAAATTTTGTCTCAAGGAGCTACGTAACGAAATGAATCATGATGAAAAGATAAATATTTTCAAGCATTTGCTCCGTGAACAAAGCCTTAAACTGTCCAAGTAATTTCACAGTTTGTATGAGGTCAGCATTCTTGAAATGTTAATGCTAGAGGAATAGAAATATGGTTGTATTCACAAATACGATACTTTCCCTTCTTAGACTCATTTCGTTTAGTTTTTTTTTTATTTCTTTATTTTCTGTCGGGTGTTTTATAGCAACATTTCTTATTTGCAGCCTTTAATCATACGTTTGTTTTGAAACTGTTCAATACTTTTCTTCATTTTTGCTTCTCAGGAACCACAGACAGATGACTACAAAAGACTAGTCCAGCTGATCTGTAAAATGGGCAGAAAATACTAGACTTTGCTTTCTAGTCATCTGAATTAAAGTTTTCTTTTAAATAAGTGGGACGGAATCTTTACATCGCTATATCTTCTGTAATTTTGAACACAGTTTGTAGCGATTGTTGAGCACTTTATTATACATTGGTTTGGGGTAAAAATTCTTGATGAAAACTAAAGAAGAAAATTTGCAACTTTTCCCTAGGGCTATTTAAAAAATTTAAGCATATACCACGAGGGTCCCCAATCTTTGCGAAATTCAAATATAAAATTTCAGATAGGTTAAATAATTTAGCCTTGTTAACCTAGAGCTTTGATCCGAAGTCACACAGACTAGTTAATTCCGTCTAGTTGTACAACCGCTTTGTCTGACTACGTCTAATTGATATTAATCAAAGATGTTTGCGAATGAGAGATAATTTGTAAAGTAGCAATTATAATGTGATTCCTTCCTTTTTTCAACTATTAGGTAATTTTATCTAATAACTCAAATGAATGAATGGCTGAATGAAATATATTTCTTTGGAAAGTTTAAAAAAATACAATTTTTTACCAGGGTAAATCGTCCGTTTAAATGAAAAAGAAAAGAAAAAAACAACGCAAATAAAATGGGATTAGATAATTGCGATGAAAACCCGTAGCAAAATTTTGGAAATGTGAGTTAAGAGCTAGCTAGCTTAGGGGATTCTATTTATAGGGGTGTTAATTTTAAGTTCTGTCAATGACACTAAATACGTCATTAGCCAGTTAATTGTTCTACCATTTAAAAAAAATGAACAACAATTATTAATTTATTAAAAGAGTGTTCCGTCCGTGTATTTCAGTAGTCCGTGCAGATGGTTAAATGAACTCACTTATTTTAAGTTTTGTTTTTGATAAATTAAGAAAAAATCTGTTAGCTCTTAGCTAATCTGATACAAAAATAAAACCGCTGGGGTAAGATGAATAAGATCCCGAATATGAGATCCAACTTTGCAAATAATTCAACCGGTGGTGGTTTTTATTCAGTAAGGTATTATCTCACCGAGATCTTATTCACTAAACAGTGGGATTATGGGCAAGTGTTTTCCCGTTCTTAATAAGAATAGCCAAAATTATATGAGAAAGACTGATACATTGCTAATTTTAATCAGTGAACATGGCTTTTTATACAAGTGTCTCTTGGGATATTATTCAATTAAAAATATAAATCTATGTAACAAGATCCCGGTTTTGACAAAAAGGGGAATTTTATTTACTTGTTTTGCGATCTTATTCATACGTTTTCTTTTCTATAACAAGAGATTGTGACCATTGAAACTCAGGGTATTGATTGGAATGATTCCATTGATATTTTGGAATATATTATTATAATATATATCTTCATAGTAAATCACCGTCTTTCCTATTGTTTTGATCCATTGTTCTGTACCCATTGTTTTACTACCACTGCTTTAAGGGAAGAGGTTTTCTGACATTGAATTTGAGAGGTGGGTATGTTGGTTGGTGGCTTTCGTTTGTGTTTGAGTTAGAGTATATGCTTGCATACACTCTCATACACTCTAAGATACACTCTTAATACACTCTCATACGCTCTTATACACTTATACCCTCTTATACTTTATCATACACTCTCATAAACCTCCATACACTTCCATACACTCTAAATACACTCTCATACACTCTAAGATACGCTCTTATACACTCTTATTATACACTTTCATACACTCCCATACACTTTCATACACTTTTATACACTCTAAATACACTCTCATACACTCTAATTATACTCCTATACACTTTCATACACTCTAAATACACTTTCATACACTCTAAATACACATTCATACACTCTAAGATACACTCTCATACACTCTTATACACTCTAATACACACACACACACACACACACACACACACACACACACACACACACACACACACACACCATTTGATTCTGTAGTAGTGGCTTTAGTACTATATCTTAGTAAGTTACTGAGACAATATAAAGGTTAAGTATTTATGAGTACTCAGGTGTTATTATACGACCCGGGGAACGACGGAGAAAATCCAAGGCTAAAATGTTAGATTTCACCTAAATTCACCATAATTAGATAAGAGCGTAAATTGTGTAAGAATGTTAATCGCGCGCGTCTCGGTGCCACAATTTGCGCGCGTGATTCATTGCTCTGCAGAGCAAATCATCCCTGACAAAGACGTCTCTTGTCCTGTCACTTGTGACGATGTTAAGCATATTAGAATGAAGGGCTTAGTGCGTCTTAGTGCGATCAAAACATGTTGTGAACGTCGAAAAACATCGGTTTAAGTGTGAGTGAGAAAAAGAAAGAAAGAGTGAAAGACTATCTGGAATTACTTTCAATAATTTTATTTGCACGTTTGGAATAACAACCAGATTAGTGTGCAATGCTTTTGCGGTCGTTAAGAATGCCTTAAGGAGCATCCAAACGTTACATAAGGGGTCATCTTAAAAAGGTTTTCATTAAAGAAAATGCCTTTTTGTTTTTATTACGCCGCAAGCATTGTAAAAATGGTTAGCGTATATATCATTTAGAGTTGGACCAGTTAGGGCCTAAAGAGAGGTGGAGGGTTATTTCCAACCTTATCTCGACTTTTTTTTAAATATTTGTCATGTTTGAAAGGGCTTTACTCAAGGGGCAGAATCTCCCCTCCCCAACAGTACATTTAGGGTTAAACACAAAGAAGAAATAACACTCTTACGTTGGTGGAATTCTTTGTCAAAATGATTATAACGAAGTTCCGCGAAAAATTCTTAAAACTGGACATCCTTTTAAAACAAAACTGACAGCATTACAGACGTTTATTTGTTATGGAATATTAGATATAATTCGACTTTCCATAACTCGGATCTCTCCCTAACTCGATTGATTTTGTTGGCACGATGAACTAATAAACTCTTATAGAAAACTATCTATAACTCGAATCTCTCTATAACTTGAACAATTTTTGATTCCCTCTGGATGTTCGAGATATAGAGAGTTCACTGTACGTTAATAGGTTATCTAAGAGGTACTTCTATTGCTCTGAGACTGTTGTGTGGGAGATGGAAGGGGGAACTACCTACATCTTGTCAAAGTGTTATTTAAATAAAATAGCTGGAGTCTTTCAACAGAAATATGTTGGCAGTTGTTAAGGATGAGAATTCTTTACAGTCCTGTCTTAATTAAATTGAATCCTGCTATCTTTTTGAAGACCTACTTCATCGCATCATATGCCCCATAGGCAATCAATAGTAAAATGGCTTGACTTGCCTCTCTCGACCTACCTATTTTGTCTTTCATAAATCAGAATCAG
The DNA here is from genome assembly GCA_032273505.1 of Nanomia bijuga. NCBI lineage: Eukaryota > Metazoa > Cnidaria > Hydrozoa > Siphonophorae > Agalmatidae > Nanomia > Nanomia bijuga. The sequence goes on from JAUKPT010002533.1 coordinate 10,807, forward strand.
AATCAGAATTAGAATCCGGAAAATGTATTTCGTAATTCCAAGTTAAAAGATATATGTATTTACATGATTTGATCACTTCTCGAGGGGTGAATACCACAAGGAGTGACTTTGAGGATTGGTGAACGAATAATACGTTCTTATTTACTCCAGCAGTATGCATATTTACATATGATTTGATCTATTCTCGATAGTCTAAAAGGAGTGACTAAAAGTCTCAGACTTATTTGAGTCACTCCACACATTTGCCCTCCCCTGTTCCCTAAAGAATTTCTTGTTTGGTCAAACAAACAAAATAGATGAATATGATTTTGTATAACTTTAAACCGCTCGACTTGAGTCTTGTTTAGTCTTTATTTCGAGACTTGTTTTCCCTTTTGGTCTACATTGGTATATAAAGGGGTTGTGCCACAGCTCCTCATAACGAACAACTTGGAGAAACGGAATTTTTAACTTATTGAGAAAAAACTCTTTCTGGAAAGATCAATGCCTCGGCAAATTTTAATGTTCTTTTGAGAGAGTGTAACAAATTGTGCGAAACAGTAATGCGATGTCTAGGCTAAAAAGGAGAGCTTCTCACGAAAAATTTTTTCATGTGTTTCTACGGGAATTAAATTATATGTGTACAAATCTCCACGGGGAATAAAATTCTGACTGAAAGTGCGGGCCTAGGCTATAGCCTGCACAGCTTACCCCTAATACCGGCACTAGCGTCACATCGAACAGATTAAGAAATAAGCAGTGTGTGGTAACATTTTCAAGAACTAGACTAAATTTTCAAAATGTCCAATAAAATATCCGGAAAAATTCTCTAGACATTTCAGCAACTTTCAAACTTTCAACTTTCAAAAATGTCAATTTTACAGCTATTGTATACCAACATATTATGAATCAACACCAACACATCACCTTAACCCCCGGTCGAATATGGGGGGGGGGGGTGCAATCTTGCAATCTCTAGTATAATTTCTCTCATAACTCGTTTCCTAATGAGCCGAAATAAAATTCCTTTTAGATATGTGTCTACATTTCTATCTATCTTTGTTCATACGAACGATATGTGTGTTAAATAATTTATTATTTCTTTGAGCAGGCGTGTGAATAAATTAGATAATAGTAATAGTAGCGTTTTTAACTCTTTATTTCGTATCGAGTATACGATGATATATTTTCTTAAAGATTTTTATCACTTGATATCTCTTGATTGCTTCAGTATTTTCCCCAAAAACTTGGGAAGTATCTTGAATTGTGTTTTATATTCTTCATACGTTTTTTTAACTCTGTATCTTGATAGGAACAGGGTTTTTTCAGGGGGGGGCGATTTGCCCTCCCTCCCATATACATCCATGCTTGTCGAAACAACATATTTCACTGGGGGTTAAGAGATCATGTACTGTATCTTTTTTCACACGAAAAATATTTTTTTTCTTCGTAGGCGGAATAGAAAGCGACCTGTTACATAGTGGTCACATGGAAATAAAATGAAGTAATTTTTATGTAAGCAAACGTGCGACGAATTAGAGCGCTGAATACACAATAAGTTCATAGGCTTTTGAAATGTAGCGATATTTTTATTCTTAGTATGTTTATCATAATGTATTTTTCTAAATTTTGTGTAAAAGTGAAATAAATAAATGAATAAAGGACCAAATGATATACCAATAGTTGAGTCCAGTTCCTTGCCATGCTGCTAGTTTACTTATGATTTACAATATGGCGTCGCACGTTACAAAAATATGTATTGATAAGAAAAATATATCAATTTGTCTTGAAATGAACTAAACAGCAAGTGACCAACCTCTTATACCTGTTTCACAGGAATCACGATTTTTCTTTTAATCTAATTGCTGCTATGCAAAACCTTTGCATATGAGTACTGACTTATTGTGTAACTTAACTATACTGGTCAATGATTAAACACCAAACTACTTTTACCTGCAAACATCTTTTACTTAATTTCAGCAAGAAATCTGAAAATACTGACAGACCAAAATTAGACTAGCTGACTAGAATAAAATAGTCCGTCCTGTCGTACCTAGTAAATTTTAGTTCAGTTGACTACTTGCTTGCGCTGGAGTAGTTATAACTGTCAGACTAAGCCGTTTGAGATGAAGACTGCCACGTACTAGTTGGAATGAGTTCCATCTGACGATGTGGTAACCAAAGGCAGACCTAGAAATATTTCTATAAGGGAAAATAAAATATTAATCAAGGCTTAAAATAATTTTCAAAACTCCATCGGAGGAAATATCTGATAGACTTAGGATTGGGTCAGATATTATCTGAAAATGGGTCAGATATTTAATATTTAATTCATGTAGACAAAAAACGGGT
>JAUKPT010002534.1:0-13136 GCA_032273505.1 Nanomia bijuga
TTGTTTTGCAATTTTCCGCAAAAAACTGAATAATTCTTACTTATGATACCCAAAAGAAATAGTAAACACACATATGTACTGGCTTATCCAATAATATTCTAATCGGATAGCAAAAATGATGACAACGATTGAGATGTCCCCTTATATCAACTAATGATAAATCATGTTAGAAAGGTTCTTAGATTTCCCCGAAACTCGAATTGAAAACGAATTGAAAACAATTTCCAGTAAACCAGTCTGGTTCTTGATGATATATATTTTAAATCAATAATGTAGATGTACCCAAATTTGAAACAAAATTGATGAAATATATTTAACATAACTATAGTCGATTCTAGTCGTTTTCTTACATCTTTTTGTCTGATTCCTTTCGTACACTTCCTCGTATTTTTTTGTTTAAACCTACTATTGAAAAAGAGCGTGCTACACAAGTAAGGTTGTTCTTAAAGGCCTAAAGCGTGACATGTACACAGAATAATGAACCATAAGGTAACCACGCTACCCATTGATGTGCTTCAGAATTGTGACAATCTGACATAGCCTTATGCTATACTGCTCAGTATTAAAGAATTAAAAACCATGTTGCTAACATTGTCTAAATCTTTGTAGACACAAATGTCCCAAGAAGGCTACATCTGTACATTGTTATCGAATCTTAGTGTCACTGTGACTATATATGGCGCAAGAATAGCTTCGATAGAATAAGACAGGAAAGAATTAGAATCTGGCTTTATAACATCATATGTTGGAGGATTTATTCGAAAAAGAGTGTAGTCTTAAAGTATTACATAACGCGGTTAATAATGTCCGAAAATTAAAGCATATTACTAAGCCTACTATAAGCCTAAAACCTTTCTCTTAAGCAAACAAAGATGCTTTCAATGCTCTAAAATATTAAGCATATATAAAACAATTTATTACATAAACCATGGCCTGTGTGCTACGAGTGAAAATCCTTACATTAATTCGGTAAAAATCAAAGATTCGGTAAATAGGTTTTGAAGCCTGTAAGGACAATGTTCTGGTACCCAGGATTTAATAGCTTTCTTCAATTCCACCAACAGTGTGATAGATTTGAAATGAACTTCAAACCAGGTATTTATGGCGAACTATATAGTATTGGAAAAAATAACATGGCTTCACGCATTTTTGAAATCAACATCAAATTTCACATTGGTATATAATATGTTGATATTTGAGCAACCTTGAATTTCTGGTTAATTAGCATGAATAATTAATGAGATAATGACCTACCGACCTGTCATATAATTTATTTGTAATCTCTGATGATCAATGGTGTCAAATCAAAAGAAAACTTTGCTGTAATCTCTCTTAAATACCGGTTTTGTGCTAAAACTTCTTCCAGATCTGTTAGATGATTATTAGATCTTAGATGATTATCTAACTCCGAACTGTTCTCCTGTATTAGTGGATACTCACCGGGGTGATTGACCCGGGCTATTTTCACAGGGGTGAATTTCATCGTGGTGAATGTCGCCATACCATTCTAAATGTTTTTAAAAACACCATGTGAAGGAGATCAGAAACCTTTACTACAGTATTTCCAACACTTTAATCAATTTTTTTTACAGATTTTAACTGGAGAGGATTGGAATGTTGTCATGTATGAAGGCATTCGAGGTTCAGGCGGCAAAGACAGAGGATTACCTTATTGCTTATATTTTATTGCTTTAGTCGTGTTAGGAAATTGTATCCTTTTCAATAATCAATTTTTATTTTATTATCCATCCTTTGACCCAGAGTTATGTGCTTATTGGTTAGTTCATTTTTTAAAAAAATGGATTAATAAAATTTTGATTAAGGCTATTTGAGAGAAGTTGCTTTTCCCTAAAGAGGGAGATAATTTGATGATTTCCCTCCAATTCCCTTTAATCGCATATCCAGAACCCCTAGATTGTTTGACGGGTGTATGAAAGTATTAAAATTCGAATGTATTTTAGAAAACCGCAAACAGAAACTTTTGAAAATTGTTGAGAATTTCTCTCATTTGGTTTCCCTCTTATTTCTCTTAAGATTATTATTATGGATCTACCTATGTCAGTTTTTGACACCTAACGAATAACTGGAGCTTACCGTCACGGACTCAATAAACACACGAAGAGCTTCTGACGCAGAGGTGAAGATTTTGTAAATGTCTCGACTCGCGAAAAAATTTACATAACACTCATTCCGAAACATGTTCCCAAAAAATCTACCTTGATTTCGATAAGTATCAATATTTGCGAGGAAGAATCTCCACCTGTGTTCTTAAAACTTTTTTATCATAAGTACCAACCTTAACTAACGCAACCCTCTTCTCTTCTCTTCCGCTGTTATTTTTCTTAACAAACCACACAGATACTTTATTAAATGTCTTTCTTGCTATTGCCGTCGATAATCTAACGAATGCTCAAGAGATTGATGCTGATCTGGAGGAAGAGGATCGACAGAGGCAGGAACATCGTAAAAATATCAAAGAGATGTATAAACCAATAGAAAGTGTTCCGTAAGTAGTTGGTTTAAGTTTAAGATCACAAAAAAAGCAGAATACTGGAAAAAACACGAGATTTAATCTTTAATTGTTAAAAGCATAGTTTGGCGGCATAATATGGTTAATTTTGACCGTCTTTAAGGGCTACTTTCCCGGACAAAACTTAGTCGGGCAGAAATATTAGTTGGACAAAACTTTAGTCACCTCCAAATATTTTAATCATTTTTGTTCGACTAATATTTTTGTCCAACTAATAATTTGGTCCTTTTCTAAAGTTTCATAAATAGCAAATTTGGGAGACTTGACGAAAAATGCAATACTTAATATACTCGGTAGTATTCAGAGCGTAAACATTGATTTATCAAAATTTAACCACGTTAGAAATTCTTTATTTAGTCATTTGTAATTTTATGTAAATATACTGCTGTAACATTTATGAGTGAAAAAAATCGATGAAAAATGTTTTTTTGCACTTAAACTGACATTAAGAAGAATTCTGAAAAAATGATTTGGACCAAATTACTTTTGTCTCAATAAGTTTTTCCCGATAAGGTATACTAAGGTCTTTGAGCTTCCAAAAAGGTTTCTTCACCATCGTTTAGAAACCCAAAATTTTTGATTAATGCTTTTGTTCTTCTAAAAAACAAAGAAAAATTAAAATCAAGGATATTATCGCAAAAGAAATAAAAGGTGACAAGATATTTGAGAGTTTTTATTGTTGATGATTTGTGAGTACCTTTTATCACCATAAAACATTGTTGAAGTGATTTCAATTGTTCAGGTACCATATCATATGAATGACCAGGATGGGAAAATGAGTCTTTTCTACTGACTTAATACTGAGTAATATAATTGTACCTACCTATCTTTATATTTTTAGGGATCAGAGGCTAGACATCAAGGTAAAGAAACATTTCTTACTAAAGATTACTTTATCTATGTTATACCAAGCTGTATGTATGATTTTTGTTTGAATCAATGAAAACAGCTCCAAATTTACATCCATCGGGTACTGCTAATCCTTCAACAGATAATAATCAATCAATACCAAATTAAAACTTCGGAAATGTCTGAACATTTCTACATAGCAGAAAAATGCATAAATACCGGCTCTTTCTAGGGAATAGCTCCTCTCCTAATCACAGGGCTTTTGTCAGATGCTGCAAACACAACAGAGGGGTTGTGGGGGAGCCTTGGATCACGCAGTAATGAAAACAACACGTTAAGCTATAGACAAACAAGTTATCAGGCCAAATATAATCATATTACTTAACCATCAGGTAAAGAAGGTACTAAAAAAATCATTACTGTTATTCCGTACTCTAATGTATGCAATATCATGCGAAAACAACGATTTTTAATTGTTTAATCAGCATAATTTGTTTGTTATTTACTAGTGCATGCATTATTGACCCGTGACTACTGCGCATGCTCCGAGGCATGTACCATCATCGGATATGATGATGTTAGTACGTTTTAGCATTTTTATCCAAGGAATGACTATAACTACTCTTCTTCTTAAGGTCGATGAATCGATCAGGTCAATTTTCTATACTAACAAGATTTCCCACGAATTGAAGAACTCTACCTTCATGCGGTTTTTTTTACAAAATTTGAGAAATGGAAAATAGAAAAAATAGATCCTAGCAATTTTCTTATTTTTTTGTTTAGCTCGAAGTATTCAAGGTCACCTCCAAATTCATTTTACTTGAATTATTGTGGGAAAGTGTTTCAAACAAATATCTGCAAAAAAAATAATTAAAAAAATGCACCTCAATTGTGAATAAGCCAAAATTTGATATTTTGACATAATTATGCATAGGCTTTGTTATTATGATAATAATATATTCAATACAACCCGATTTGCAACCATCCTATTAAAGTATTTTGACATTTCATTTTTTGATTCAGCTAAAAGTCATTCTACAAAAAAATTATTTTGAACCTTTTTGCCAAAAGCTCAGTAAAAAAGTTTGTTTGAAAATTTTTTCTAAAACTATATAACTCATTGCACTTTGATGCTTGGCAAAAGATGACCTGAAAGGGTTTATTCGTCTTTTGTTTTCAGCAGATTTTGCCCTATTTTGTTGCATGCCTTATCCGGTTTTGTGCATGCAAGTATATTTGATGAGGTGCACCATAATGCGTGGGGTAACAAAACAGCAAATATAATGGCTTCTGAAATTTCTCAATTTTCATATTCTCGATCATTTCCCAAACTTCTTTCTGAAATATTTTACAACCCATATCTCCCATTCTTTTTTCCATTCTTATTTGCCCTACTGTATAAAACTCTATATACGAAAAGTTAAAAATAAACTAGCAAAAAAACTATCGTTAATATTAGCGCCCTCCCACCCACCTTTTAGTGTTTCAGAATTAGCGCTTTCTTTCAATTCGCTATCTTTATTGATACTGTAAAATAAACAAGTTCCACAAACAATAGGACTGAACTGTTAATCTCTTTTCGTATTGACGTCATCATAACTTCACATTTCTTATTTCAGTTCTTGTAGAAGAGAGCGGCATCTTCTAAACAATTTTCATTTTTCGTTTTCTTTCTTACTTTCTTCTTCAGAAAAAAAGAGAAGTGTGAGAGTTTTAAATAAATCCAAATTATATCATTTCTACATGTATAGAACGTATTTTCATACTTGCGGGGCTCCAAGCAGTGGCAGATCTGGCCCGATTTCTGAGTGTCTTCAAAAGTTTAATTAACCTAAACTGTGGGGAAATAAAAATTGAAACCCTAGAAACGCACGAAGAACATTCTTCAGGACCTCTTTTTCATAGTGCTTACCCTCATTTTGAACCTAGTTTAACAGTTAACAGTGCCATCTTAGTCTTAATTAGTTAAAACCTGTCAAAATAAAATTTGCTCTTGTCAAAAATGAGTGTCTTCATGAAGACACTGAAGACACTCCAGATCCGCCACTGCAAATTCGTCGAAACAAATTTTCGTCAGTAAAAAAAAAACAAATCGTCGGTTTATTCGTCACCACGACAAAAAATTCGTCACTTTTTAACGACGGATTTTTTACCAATAATGTATTAGATCCCAATTAAGTCGATTGATTTAGTCGAAGTTTCCTCAAAACATTTTCCGAACAAAAGATCAGGTTTGTCACCGGCCATGATTGTCTTTCAATTTTTAAGCTGTAATTTAAGCTGTAATTTAAGCTGTAATTTGTACATAGATGAGACTAAACTGCGTTTAGTTTTGTGGATTTTTCTGCTGTTCTTTTTTTGGTCGTGTTTTGGTCACTGTTTTCCATCGATGCATGGCTTTTATTCTAGATTTTTTTCTCTTATTATTATTATTTTAATTATTTTCCACAGAAATGGATCAATCTTAATCTTATTTTCTTTACTCTCTTTCAGATGAAGACGAACGTTTCGAAGCTGTTCGCTAGTATCCACCAATCGGTTGTCACTGTGTCACGCAAGATGAAGTTCGAAATGAAGAGGGTCAATTATGTCACACCGACGAATTACCTGGAACTTGTCACGGGATACAAAAGGTAGATGCTTTTCTTCCTAAACTAACATTGGCGAATTTGTTTTAATCACCAAATTCGATGCAATTTGTCGGCTTTCTAATTCCGTTATCACTTTCACTGACACTTTCGCTGACACTTTCGCTGACACTGTCACTGTTTTTATAAACAAATTTGCCAAATTTCTGCCCTTAAAAGTATGATTTCCTTAAACGCATTTAAGTAGGCAGTGTGTTCGAAATTCTTTTCGGTCGAATAGAACTAGTTGCGAATACTGGATTTGAAACAGATTCGTTTGTCTGGCAACGATTTCATAATTCATTGTGACCACATGATTAGAATGCACTGAATTGACTTCAACTGATTTTCTTTTTTTATAGTTTGATGGCCGAGAAGCGAAAAGAACTTGGCGACGCAGCAAATAAATTAAAGAACGGTTTGGAAAAAATTGATGATACTCGACAAAAGGTGGGTAAAAAAAAATTAATCATCCAAGGGTAAATATTTTGGTCAATAATGCCCAGGGGATAAATTCAACAAAATCATAGAAAAAGAGAAGAAATAAGTGATTTCTACTGATTTCTATAGTTTCGGACCTTAAAACAGGGAAGAAATTGGAAAATGGTATGGGTAAAATATGGCCGAAATATTTACCCTTGGAATCATCTAATCTAATTCAATTGTCAATTGGAATTTCGGACTTATTTTTCTATTTTTTTTGATCGGTTTCAGGTCGAAGTGATGTCAGTGGAACTTGAAGAAGCCAAGGTTCAGGTCGCTGCGTTCCAGAAACAGTGTGAAGAGTTCTTAGTGGTTATCGTTCAACAGAAACGCGAAGCGGATGAACAACAAAAGGTAAGCTTGCAATTCTGCTGCACTAGTTCCATATAGTCTTAAGTGTCGAGACGGTAGCTCATAGAATATATATTTAATCTATGGTAGGTACTTCTCGATAAGATGCTATTTTAGTCGTTTAACCATGGCCTACTGTACTAACTACTAAATTGACTCAAAAAAAACAAAACATTATAGATCAATACTCTTTTACAACCCGCTTCGTTAAGAAAAAGTATACTTTTACTTGGTACTAGAAAGACCCAACATACTCACTAGCCATTTTCAAAAAGAAAGCTCGGACAAAGCGGAGCTAAATCAACGAATTATACTGTATTAATCTCCTTCAGTCATTATACAGTTATAATCAAGTAATAAAAACGAGAGAGGCCTGTAAATTTTTACTTTTATGCAACATCGGTCATTTTGATGGCACAGGCACCGTTCAATATTTTGGACAACACGTTTTTTTCTTATTTTTTTTATCCCTGTTGTTTTCAGGCCTTGCACTAATACGTGGTTTGAACAATCTTAAAACGAGATATTACTTTGTGAAAACTGAAGGAATTAGGAAAACTAAAGTTTCATAAAGAAAATATGATCAACTCGATCGCGTTACACTGACATGCCTGAATATGTTCCAATAGATTTGGCTAAGTTTGACCTAATTTGCTTTACGTGAGATATCCCGAAATCAATGAATATTTCATTTCTAATGAATTACATTCTGTATAGTCAGTTTCAAGGAATTTCAAAAGTCGTTCTATTCTAACAATTATAAAATAATATGCAATCCACACATAAAAATGAATTGTCTGGCAAACAATTTTTTCGTGTACTTTATTTTCTTTTACATTTTTTAAATATTCTTGACGATTATGTCGTTTACTCGTGATGTTGTTGAGGTAGAATTAAGATAACCAAACATAAATGAGTCCTGAAATCTTAAGTGAAATCATTTTTGACGATACTCAGAAAAAGGACCAGACCCGCCACTGTTTCTCTGCCTTCTTTAAGAAATTTCGGTTAATTCGATCTTTTTTATCATTTCCATTTTAGTCAGTTGCGACTCGCAGCGAGAAGATCGGCGAGGAAGAAGTGAAATGTCGCGCAATCGCTGAGAACGCGCAACACGATCTCGACGAAGCGCTTCCCGCGCTAGAAGAAGCGACAAAAGCGCTCCTCTCGCTGAACCGAAAGGATATGACTGAAGTGAAGTCTTACGGTCGACCACCGCCATTGGTCGAAACTGTCATGGTGGCTGTCATGATATTGAAAGGTGCTGAACCGACATGGGCAGAAGCAAAAAGACAGCTTGGTACGTTTTGTTGATAGTTGCATAGTTTGGGGCATAGTATATACCCCCTCTTCCATTACTTGTAGGGGGTTGGAGATTATTGAAATTAGCTGATTGTATTTAAAGAGTGGGTTATCAAAAATACCAATTCCTTTCCCACGCAGCCCCGCCCTCCCCACGCCTACGTAAATTCGTACCGCCCCTGGCGCAACATGTTCATAAAGCATGAAATAAAAAAAAAAAATACGTCTTTTTTATTTCACTAAGTAATGCTGTTTGTTATTCAATTTATAAACAATCTGTTGTCCATCACTGATCATGTGTTTATGGTTTAGGACCTCAGTGAAAGTTTTCTGAAAATTTTCATCCAGCGCGCTCCAGGTCTAAATCTTTCAAACGAGACGATAGCATAAATGAATATGACCTTCGGTACGAGGAAAGCTGCCTCTACTTGCCTAATGCTGAACCTTTCATTGGCACTGGTAACATCTTAGAAGGAATAGAGTGGTGGTGGTGGGGTGGTTTGGAGTAAAAGTATAATAAATTTGCATTCCGGGAAAATTGTTAAATCATTTAAGATTGAAGATATGTTTTTTCGCCATCGCATGTTTTCATCAACGTTTCTTTCGTTACTTTTCAGGCGATCCGAATTTCATTCAGACGTTGATCAACTTCGACAAGGACAACATGAACGATCGTACTCTAAAGAAGATCGGAACCTACTGTGCGATGCCGGAATTCGAGCCGGACGTTGTCGGACGTGTATCGGCGGCATCCCGATCACTTTGCATGTGGGCAAGAGCTATGCATGTATGATTGATAAGTTGATACTTTTATTTTCTAAATGTTTTTAACCACTAAGTAATAAATTTTTAGTTTCCTCAAAACACTACCCAGTGCCTTAATGGTAAAATTTAGTCAATTCCATGATTCATACATGCAGACCTTGAAAAGTCAGAAAATTTAAATGTAGCATATTTTCTATTTTCTGGCTAACACATTAATAGGCAACACGAGAGTCGGGAGAATTTAAAAAGTTAGATCTAGAAAACCCTAAAAATGCCCCGAGACATCCATTCCTCAAGTTGTTGTAACGAACCATGAATTTTCTCATTTTTCACATTTCTTTGAACTGGCTTTGTTTTTTACTCACTCTGAATAAATATAGTATATTTTAAAAATAGTAAAACACTTTAGTAACTTTATACGATAAAAGCGTCAATTTTGATTCGATTCAGCTGATATCTTTCTAAACGAAAACATGAAAATGGTAGATCATGGTGACATGTAGCAGAAGAACATAACGAAAATGAAAATTGAAGATAATGAAAAAAGAAAAAAAGAAATACATATCTGGAATCCCTAAAGCCTTGCCGTTCGATTGAGGTATGATTAAAGTATACTACAATGGTAGTTATAATATTTACTATTTAGGTTTATGGCACCATCTACCGTGTCGTTGAACCGAAGAAGCTAAGGTTAGCGAACGCCACTTCCCAACTCGAAGAGAAACAAGCCATTTTAGCTGATGCGAAAGCCAAGCTGAAAGAAGTCACTGACAAAATCGAAGAACTGAAGAAGAATTACGACGAGAAGCTCGCCCAGAAGGAAGAACTCGGTAACAAAGCAAAGATGTTGGAGTTGAAGCTTGAACGAGCTGCGAAGTTGGTGTCTGGGTTAGGAGGGGAGAGGGAGCGTTGGGAAGGGAGTGTTGCTGTAAGTCGAGTTTTGTTTTGTTTTTCTTTTGTATTTGAACATCTGTCCGTTTTCTTCGTTTCCCATTTTGGTATTGTAACGAGTTTTCTCAAAACAGTAATTTTAACAAGTGTTATTCTAATTATCTTAATCATTAAGGTTAAGCGAACTTTTCTCAGAAAAGATATCGAGAAACAATTATTTTCCATAAGGATAACCTGCAGGTTCCGTTTTCACATGATATCGGATTATATCGGGAAATGTCAGGTTAGCACATGGGACACTCTTTGGTCGACGCCTTATTTATAATCATTTCCGGTTCACAATCTTCATTCCTTTTTTTCTTTCTTTCATCCTTTCAGATCTTGGAAGAAAACATCCAGTACTTAGTCGGCGATTGTTTAATAGCTGCCGCTTTTCTGTCGTACGTCGGACCTTTCCTGTCGAACTACCGTGACGAATTAGTTCAAAACAACTGGTTGGTACAAGTGCGCAACCTCGGAATCACGTGTAATCCGGATTTCTCGTTCGCTGCATTCATGGCGAAACCGACTCAAGTGCGTCAATGGAATATCGAAGGCCTTCCATCGGATTCGTTTTCGACGGAGAACGGTTGTATAGTAACCCGTGGTAATCGTTGGCCGCTCATGGTGGATCCACAAGGCCAAGCCATCAAATGGATAAAGAATATGGAAGGACCGCGAGGTTTGAAGATTATCGATTTGCAGCAGTCTGATTACTTGAGGACGTTGGAGAACGCGATTCAGTTTGGTTCACCTGTTCTCTTACAGAACGTTTTTGAAGAGCTCGATCCTTCGTTAGCTCCTATACTCAACAAGGCTGTTACGAAACAAGGTATATGACGTATATTAATTTACTAATGAGTACTATTATGGTTATATCATCCATATGCGCGACCGAAAAGGGTATAAAGATAATATAAAGTTCAATGTGAAAATTAAAAAGTTTTGATGTATACTGTAAGAGTGACCTATCATTCTAAATATCAAAGTTAAAGGTTTAACTTGCAACAAAACTTAACATTTCTAGGTTTTCTAAGAGGTTATTTTCTTCAATTTTTTTAGATTATTTTCTGGATTTGGTTATTGAGTAGACATCTCATTCAGTTTGCAACTATTAGCCTAGCATAACTTTTTTCGGATCAATATACGACGACAACTATCTATTTTTCACGTTTAGGCGGCAGATTATTGATCAAATTAGGAGACAAAGAAGTCGAATACAATCCTGAGTTCAGATTCTATATCTGTACGAAACTAAGCAATCCTCACTACACTCCTGAAATCTCGACGAAGACAACGATCACGAATTTCGCTGTGAAGGAACAAGGTCTTGAAGCTCAGTTGCTCGGTACGGTCGTAAGGAAGGAACGGCCCGAGCTTGAAGAGCAGAAAGATAATTTGGTGCTGAATATCGCATCTGGTAAGAAGAAGCTCGAAGAATTAGAAGATGAAATCTTGAGGTGAAATTTCATTGACTTGATTTGTTAAGATGTAAATCTACATAGTTTATTTTGGAGTTAGGATTTGTCCTTGTTCTCCTTCTTTCCTAGTATATTGATCTGACAATTTCGAATATTTGTGGGAAAACACGTTTTGAAGAACATTTTTCCTTCTTCCTTAGGTTGTTAAGCACAGCGCAAGGTTCCCTGCTCGATGACGAACAGCTGGTGAACACTTTGCACTCTTCGAAGATCACGTCGTCCGAAGTGTCCGAACAACTGGCGACCAGTGAACAGACTGAAATCAAGATTGATGCTGCAAGAGAGGTAGGCTTCGTCTCTTGGTTGGGTCAAATATTCTCGAATGAAAACTTTAATGCCCTAATGTCCTTTTCCCAGGTAATACGCAATTATTCCTTCTCACTTTAGTTGTAAATCGTTGAATCAATTTGTGTTGCCTTCAACACTTATCTTAACAAAAGGTTTCATTTGAATACTTTTCAAATAAAAACTTGGTATTAGTTGAATAATCTTTTTTAAATATTCAACACTGGACGTTTATTTGATAGACCGCTTGTGGTGCTCAAAAGGCAGTCGGACGGACGATTCATGTCAGTTAGATACAGAATTATTTCTGTTATCGCCAATTCGCCATTTCGCGAAATAGCTAGCCATTTCGCAAACTGAAGTACGAGGTCTGTTTTGCCTGATGACGATCAATCCCGCCATTGTACGAAATGGTGGTCGTCATTTCGCGAAATAAATAGAATCTATTATGCTAATTGGCGATAACATATCCATCTTTTAAACACTCAAAACGCTCTTATATGTACCCGAAAAAAAGTACTCCTACTACTGCTAAAATCATTTTGGTACTTTTAAGTCGATATTCTGCGTATTATTGTTTTATCTTTCTCTTACTCTGAATTTACTTTTATGATTTTCGATTTTTTTTCTTAGGGATATCGTCCTTGTGCTCAACGTGCATCCATCCTCTTCTTCGTACTCAACGATCTGGGACGAATCGATCCTATGTACCAGTTTTCCTTGGACGCGTACATCGATCTCTTCAACATTTCCATCGATAAGAGCAAACGAAGTCCGAAACTCGAAGAACGGATCCAGAATCTGAATGATTTCCATACTTACTCTGTGTACAGGTGAGTTTTTCGTTGAACTTTGGCAAATTTTTGGGTTATTTTATCAGGACTTAAGAGTTATCTTTAAAAAAGTTTAGATGTAAAAAGAAGAGATTAGTTCATTAGTTTCCTCAAAATATTATTTTACAACAGGAACTTGGTTGTTATCCCCATTTTATTGGGGTCCTTCTGCATCAAACAATAATAGTTAAAAATCAATTATTTCTTCTACTAAAATGAAAAAGATCTTCGCAGTCTTCAAAAAAGGTTACTTGTTCAAAATTTGGTTATTTTCCTACAAATATGTGGAATTCTGGATCAATTTAGGGAGCCAATAAACTTCTATAGCATTTTAACTGAAAGAAAACGTTTTTGATAGCAATAAAATGTCACACTATTTTTGAAATTGATCTGTTCTTTCATTCTTCACAGATTCACGTGTCGTGGATTGTTCGAGAAGCACAAGCTGTTGTTCTCCTTCCAAATGTGTTCAAAGATTCTCGAGGTGTCCGGTAAGATCAACATGGACGAGTACAACTTCTTCTTGAGGGGTGGGGTCGTGTTGGACCGAGAGGAGCAGATGGACAATCCCTGCACCACGTGGTTGATGGACGCGTCGTGGGATAACATTACGGAACTCGACAAGTAAGATATGTGCATGTTGAAGTATTATACTTTTAATATCAAATAACAGCCATAAGAGGAGTATACCACAGATATC
>JAUKPT010002535.1:0-13130 GCA_032273505.1 Nanomia bijuga
GAAATTGTCGATGCAACATTTTTTCAAACAAATGCATTCATTTTTATAGTTGATTTGCGAATTTTATTAAAAGTAACATCTTTCAAAATTGCGGCAAAGATTTCTGACATCTTTTCTTCGAAGAGCTTGCACTTATTTTTGGTGGTCACATGAAACAACTGTTACTTCGGTCGAGATACATGTTATAGAAACTAAATAAATACTTAACAGAAAATTTAATTTTTTTTGCTTATACAGCCCACTCCAATAGTTATAACCGACCCGTGCCGTGCCGGGAAAAGCAAAGAAAATTCGAAATATGCTTCTAGTACAAATCAATTTTTTTATATCCTCAAATAGCCCGATCTTGGCAATGTCAGTGTGAATTAAATAACTAATGCTCGAATTGTTTCCGTGGATTTTTATTCATTGGGAAAATGCAATTCCTTCCCGTGAGATTTTGATATTTGTCTTTGCTTACTGCGATGAACATCACAGTATCGCACACTTTTTGCTACTGGGCCTTTCTGATTTTCCGATCTTGACTAAAACATCCGATAATAGCATATTTCTTCTTTCACTCGTCGTATACCCCGTCATTATGAATATGGAACTACAACTGTGTATCGGACTTGACGAAAGACCGTTTTCTTCATAAAAATCGCGATCACCGATGATAACATCAGCAATGTTCCAATTTTCACAGTCCCATGACGTGTTCACGCTACAAGAAGGAGGAATTTGTGTTTTGTCAACAGAACTGGAAACGAGTAAATAAGGATTTTCTTTGTTTACATCAAGCGAAGATATAATATTTAGCAAGCTGCGCTCGTCACATGCCTCGTAGATAATACAAGGCGCAGGCAAAAATCCCGCACCCACGGGTCTGGGTTCACCGATGGTATTGCAATAAGGTACGGTTTCTGCTATATTGATCAGGAGATGTGCAGATAAAATAGTTCGTGTAAGGCAATTGACAATTGCATCCCTTACTTTATAGGGTATACTAACGTGATCATATATTCCAATAGAGATTGCGTATTCTCCTCCCTGACACGAACGAGAATCTTTAAAGTCAAGCTTTGCAAATGGAGTTTTTGAAATTTTTCCGTTGTGCTTACTGCACTCTTCTTGTAGAATCAGTTGGATTCTTTCAAGAAAACTATAGTGACAAATATTGTAAAGTAAGACTTGACACTTTCTCTCTGACGTAACACTAACAATATAATCAATACAGGCATTAATGAAACCATTTCTATATTCAGAATTATCTCCATTTCTTTCCATATCATCCACCAATCCGTCCTTTTTTGTCATATATTTTATATGTATGGCTTGTGTCGACATGGGAGACGTTTTTGGGTCAACGTAAACTATCTTGGTTTCACTCTGGATAAGCGAGAAGTCTGGAAGATAAGGTTGTATGATGTCAACTAATTTAATAATAGCTGTATCAGAACGGTAATTGCTTCCTCTTAGATCATGAACGTCATAACCATCGGGAAAATAGATTGAATTATACATTGACACCAAGATCACATGGATTCCAGATTCAACGGCATTATCTAATGTTCTCTTGTTTAATTCAAAATACTCGGGGATACACTCATCAAATACAATTAATCCTACTTGTTGGTCGAGATTTGTCGTAATATTTGGGCCAAGTTTTACTTGGCCCATATCAATTAGGTCTTTTAATTTCGATTCCATTTGTTGAAAAAGCACAACATGCCCTTCGGGAGCAATATACAGAGCCTTATAATCTGGCCATTGTTCACAATACCGGCGGATCGCATGAAGTAAAATGAACGTTTTTCCGGACCCAGGGCAACCAATCACAACCTGGCGAAGAGATAGACGTTGATACTCTGGAAGCCGAGTATCTCTTTTTATGCTAAAGTTTATTGAATCTATCACCGGCTTTTGTTCTTTAGACCATACGATTCTAGTTGAGTCACCATCGTCGTTTTGTATCCAATGCTGTTTTGTGACACGGCCAAATAGTAAAGTTTCAGCGTCTTCCATGTTTTGGAGAACTAGTAAACACCCTGTTAAAAATTTCATTTGTTTTATACAAGTTTTGTTCTTTTCGATTTTACCAATTTCTTTCTTAATCTTTTTCAAAGTCGATTTAAAAGCAACCTCAAACTCTTCTGTCAATGAAGTACAAGAAGAGTCAAAATTTTCAGCAACCTTTATTTTGATACTTGTAACTGGAACTAATGGGTCTTCTCCGTTCTGTTTATTCAATCCAATGCCAGTTAACTCTTTTATCAACAATTCTTTTTCTTCCATTAAAAGATTGTCATTTTCTGTTTCAATTGTTCCAATAATTATAATACCGAATTCTTCAGATATCATTACACCATCCAAAAGCGAGGACCAGAATTCAGCAATTTCTTGGCATTTTACTTTAGAAAGCTCTTGATTTGTTTCGTCAGATTTTTCTTTGAGAGCTTCATTTAAACTGTCCTTCATCTTTCTCTTATTAAGATTGGTAAAGTAAATTATTCCATATTTACTCGATTTGCAGTAACGAGTCAAAACATCAATTATGCAAACATCTAATTTATCTTTCTGTTCTTTCGCGTTAAAATCTTTCTCTTCTCCTGATGGCAAACCGATATCATCTACCGATGCAAGAACCCTCCGGACAAAATGTTCAGGAATTATCGTTAGCTCACGATCCAAACAATTAGGATAGTAAGTATCAAGAAGATTATTAATTGACTCTCGCTTTGAATAAGATAAAGAAACAAGTTCACCAGAACCTGGGAACTTGAACTTAACTCCTTTAGATACATCATCAATGATGAGGTTGATGTCCAAAACTAGAGTTTGGCAGTTACTACGTAACAGACTGTAATCCAGTACCGTCTGCCACGTATTGATAATATCGTCTATGGTTATACTATCCAAATTCATCATTACGTTCAATGGTTTAGTGTGGTCTGTTTCTTCAACTTTTTGTATGTCCTCTGTTCTGCATTCTCGTTTTTCTCCTTTCAATTGATAAACAACCTTTTCACGATCCTCGGAATACTGACCTACTATACCAGTACCGTTCTTCTCAAATGAAAGATAGAACGGACTGGCGTCCCCGTTCCTTGTACACTCAAATACTTCGAATCGATGATGCAAATGATAAATTGGACGACGACTTTTTGGTTGACAAAAATACCGCAAACGGTTGAAAGCGGCGTTTGGGTTATTTTTAACGTATATCATATTCATAGAAGACCTCCATGTAGTATTTTTGATGATCCGTGATCCGCCTAATAACTTAAGCATTTTCTCCTTCCATTCTGTTACCTTCACTTCTTCAAAACGTTTTGTCGCGTCATCATAATGGTAGAATTGATAATGTGCATCATTGCCCATGTTTGTAGGCAATCATGAAAGGTAAATAAACTTGCTAACAATTCATTACCATCTTCCTCTTGGCTTATTATGGTTGCTCAAATGTGTCAAAATTTTAATCAAATAAAAGAAAAAAATTCAACCAGGTTTTATAATACGTTCAACCAAGTTTTATTATTTACAATCAAATAAAAATGTTCAACGGTAAATATCTTGGCCAACAGCGTCCCCCCTGGAGGAGAAATAAGCGAAATTAGGAAAATAGGGAAGAAATAAAGAGATTTCTATTGTTTCGCACACTAAAACAGGGAAGAAATAAAACAAAATAGCCAAACGGTGGGGGGAAGAAATAAGAACTTTTGGCCAAAATATTTACCATTGGTTATGTTTCAATTAAGTTCTCTGTTGCACTGATGAATAATACAGTGCATGTAGATAAGATATTTTTTATACAGTAATACTTAATGCCCTTTATACATATATCTATAGATAGTTCGCTTAAATATTGATTCTTTTATAATACTTTTGAAATATCCGATATAAGTTTGGTGTAAACACGTATATTTTTGCTCGAAACAATTGTATTTTGCTTCATCTAAACCATATTATAAATATTAGCGGCCACTGTAATATTAACAATTTTGAATTAGTTCTTCCAATTTTTTCTATCTATTGAGAAAATACAAATCTTGACAATAATAAGAATAAAAATAAAAATAAGAATAATTTATTTCGAAGAAAAAAATACAAATGTAAAATAGTATCGTACATAAATATAAATATACAATATGCTTAATAAACTATCAGGGCCGACTTGTTATAAATTCAAAATATTGTTGATATTTAATGATTAAAATTGGGTCCAATTTTGATAGATTGCAAAGAAAGAAAATTATTAGGAGATCTTAGTATAGAAATTTAGTGTCATAAGTTTAGTTTTCTTTAAGAGGCTATTATAGTTAAAACTTATTTCAATAGGGACTTTATCATTAATGATAAGAAAAAATAATGATAAGGAAAAATAATAATAAAAATAAGCAGCTCCCACCCCACAATTCGTTACGGAGACAAGATGGGGTGAATCTAAACAAATTTGTTGAATTCTTCATCGAAAAGTTCTGTCTCCTGTACAACAAGGAAGAATAAGTGTGGGGGTAATAGTTAATCCATGGCGCTGTCGGTCAACTATTGTCATGAGAAAGAATTTGGTTCTAAAACAATAGCCTCGATAAGCACGCAGATAGCTTCTGCAGCATTATCTATCTATGAATATTTTTGCAAATTTATGACCCGGCGAAAATCGTCCCAAGACCTTTCTAGATCCGGTGGTAATTGAACGTGTCACCGGGTTACTGACTCGAAGCGTAATGTAGTAAGACCTTTACCGTCTGACTACATTAAAATTAATAGGATAACTACAACACATAATTTAACTCTTTGTTTATATGGTTGATTAAAACTATTTAAATAAAATAAATATTTTGAAATATTTTACTCATATAAATAGCAAAATTTGTGATGTGAGGTGATCCTCGCGCAACAAATTAATGTTATTTTAAGAAATAGAAATGATTCTTTTAAAAGCCTTAGTGTTCTTCTTAAAAACTGCTGTTACAATTTTAACCAAATTTTAGTAAAAATATTTTTTTCTTTTTTAAGTCCGTTTTTGTTTGATTTTTACTCAATCGAAAATCTGAGTTTGAAAGGAATTCTGAAGAAAACACTAAATAATGAACTAAACTAATAATGCGTATACCAAGAATAAATCAGGATGGATATTGATAAAAAGTTAAGAATATTCAACTTAAACCAAAAATTCTTATGAAAAGAAAATCGTGTAGTTTGTAAAAATGAAAATGATTTATCAAATATATTTACAAATATGAATTCTTGCTCGTCAATTTCTACAATTTACCTTTCCGAGTTACTATGGTAGCTAAAGTATTAAAAGGGAACTTTAGTCATATTTGATATTTTGAAAGTTGAAAGGGCTAATTAAAACTAGACGAACAAAAAAAAAACGCTGGTTAAAATCTTGCCCAGATAACGAATTATTCAACAATACCTTTTTTAACCCTACCGGAAATAACTGGATTTCCGCTATGTGCCAATAAAATTTTTCAAATAAAATGCCATATTCGGATTTTTCAGTCTTTAAACTGTTTGGGGACGAAATTTTATTCTTATACCGTTATCCATGTTTAGATTACAGGCCTTCCATTCCGTTGATGTTACATGCATTTAGATAGGCAAAATGTCTTCTTTAAACCACTGACGTCATAAAAAAAATAGGTCGAAAAATCGCAACTTTGAGCGTCTATAGAAAGAGAACGGAAAAAGATTTTAACCTGCGGATTTTTTGTTGGTCTAGTTTCAATTAGCTCTTTCAACTATCAAAATATCAAAAATGACTAAAGTTCCCCTTTAATGAAGTAATTTTCAACCAATCAAACAGCAAAGTTATAAAACAATTGGTTGACAATCCACTGACTTGTGGTTTGTGTTTGTGTTGTTGTAACATTGTTAGAATTCAGGGAAGAAATTTTTGCTAGAAGAAATTTTCACTGAATTTAATTTGACAAATGTGACATTATATCAGAATATTGATCGTCTAAATTTTCTCTTGAATCTGAACATTTAAAGAATCTTCCTGTGGTCCACATAACAAATTCAACCCATGATTAACTATGTGTATAATTTATATATTTTTTGAGAAATTGTAAATTTTTAAAAAAGATTAGTCTGTTTTTATTTTTTTTAAATTGAACTGATTTTTATCCTTTATTTTTTGAATTAATGCATTTATTCATTTTTTTTCGCACATTATTATAATATTTGCACTTACTTTGAGCTTACATTGTGTACGCTTAATGTATTCATTACTACAATGGTATATTCTGGCCGAAACCTTGATTTTCTTTCGCTCACTCACTTTTTACAACTTCTTATTTCTTCCTTGACTTTTGCAAAAAGAATTATGTCCAAAATCAGAGAAGAAGATGATTTTTCTGTCAATTTTCTCCATTATTTTTCAAAAAAATAGTTCAAAAGACCAGTTTTCTTCCTTATTTTGATTTTCTTTCATCATTTGATGAAGTTTTTTCTCAGCTTGTGCTTTTCAAATTCTGAATTTCTCCCCTGCTTGACCAGAATATACTGTTGTTCATTTATTTTTGGTTTCAAATTAGAACTGTTTATATTACCAATTAATTCATTGCGAAGGTCCTAAAAAACTTTTACTAGAAGGCTTTGGAAAATTTAAAAGGAAAGCTTTTCAGGAATGGCTTTTGACCTAAAAGACAGATCTTGTACAGCACATTGAAGCGCTGTACCAGTGTTCCAAAATATTTCTTTCCACAATTTTAAAGTATGTTCAGCGAAAAACCTGTCGATATCTTTATTGCATGAAAATTTTGCGATTTGCATCCAAGATCAATAAAAAGGAGAATGCGCTCAAAAACAAAATTTAAATGGTGGAAAAATCGTACAATTAATGGAAATTGACAAAAAAACAGAAATGTTTATGAACATTTTGGTCAATTAAAAAAATGTGAAATGCAATTCTAACTCAAATCTTTTAAATTCTTTCCTCGTCAGACGAGATTTGACGTGGTCTAGTGGAAGGACCTTAAAAAATGTCTTCTCGATGCACCAATCAATTTGACAATTCGTGTATTCAATTGAGGTTTGTACCATTTTATTTTAGTTATGCATGTGATTTCTACTTAGAACTGTTTTCCCTTGTCAAATTAATTTTGACGTGCCGATGAGATGTGGTCTGTTTTGACAAATAAATGAAGATTTTTCGTATATAACTTTTAAGTGATGGCATATCTTCAAAAACATCATTAGAGGAAGATGATATCTTACATAATTTCTTTGAATTTATATGGCCAAATCTCATGCCGGAGGGGACAATGAACTCATGTTTTCTGTCGAAGGGCCTAATGTCTTATATACTTGTTTGAATTTGTGTGTATTTTCCTCTGAAGCATTTATAACTTCATCGTAGAAGTTCCTAAAAACAAAAATAAACAAATAGTAAGAGTGAAATATGTTTACCTTACATTGCATACCCCCCCCCACACACACACACACCCTCCTCACACACTATTGCATCTCTTAAACTTTCCCTGTCATTCTCTCCAATAAACACCATTTTACACGAACACGAACAAAGTAACGAAAAATTGTACATTTATCTTATTTTATATATTATTAACTTTGTTTATTTTTGATTGATATTTTGTGAAACATGAATTTTGTGTCAATATATTTTTATTTAGAGACCCTAAAGACCACCAGAACCTGCAACGTCTTCTATTATATCAATTCTTACTGGCTAAAACCTTTAATGACCCAGTGATAATGAAAAAAACAATGTGAAATTTACAATATTTGGCCAAAAGCGCCTCCCTGGCTACATAAAAACAGGGAAGAAATAATATGCATTGCCTGCAGTACACATTTGTATAAAAAGCATGTTAGCAAAGGTTATACCTCAGAATCACGAAAAAGGGAAATTAGCAACTTAAAAGTGTGACTTTCCGTTAAGAAGTGTATTACCCGTTTTTTATTGCCATATCGGAAGAACAAGTATCAAACTTTTTGATCATATTTTATCATATTTGTTCATCTTTATTATTCTTTTACTTTTGGGAATCCAACGTTAAAAGGAATCATCTCAAATGATTGTCTAATTTAGGCAATTTGATTGGTTGAACATTAAATCATCAAGATTCTGATTGGTACATTCAAAATGATATCATTTATGACAATGTGAAAACGTCAAATCATGACATTTTCAAATGAAACAATCAGTTTTTTCATGTATATTAAACCAATTTATGGTCTAAATTAGACAACTTAAAAAAAGAGACGATTCCTAAGACGAAATCAAACGTTTATTTTTAGAACGAAACGAGTAGGCATTAATTTGCTCAAAATTTATACATCTAATACTTAATTAGACTATTGGCTGGTTAAACATTATTGATTCACTAAATAATTTCACCAGAATTTTCCGTTTTACTAGAAGAATATGACATTGTGAACCAATCAGATTCTTGATGACGTAGTTTTTAACCAATCAACGGTCTAAATTAGACAGGGTGAAAAAAATCTTTTAAGCTTGATCATGATGGACGATGCAACGTCTAGGAGGCTGGGGGCCACCTTAACATTTTTGTTGTGTGATAATTTTTTCAGTTGATTTTTATGACAGAATTATTGTGTTTTCGCAACGCCTGTTTTTATTTATTTCTTAACTTATTTTTTTTTCTCTTCTCCTTTTTGGTTTTATATTACATAAAACATATTGTACCCTTAGTATGCACCGTGACTCAACCCTGCCCTATAATAGGGAAAGGGTGGGCTACGGTGCACACTATGGTATCTAGAGCTGTAATATTTGTACAATATTTTCAATTTCACTTTAAAATCGTTGAAGTATTATCTGTGTACGAAAGACTACCTTTAAACATAAACCTACTAGTCTATTTTAAGAGCTATATTACTGGGGGAAGGGGCGGATTTCGCCCCCTCTCTAAAATCCTTAAAAATGAAGTAATTGAGGTATAACCCGGAATAGTTATAGACCTCTATGAGATCTACCAGAAAAATTAAAAAAGTACTCCATGGTTCAATATTTTGCCTACATCAGCACTTTTTTGTGATGATGTCATTATGAATAGATCGAAAAACCTGCACAAATCTGTAAAAATCATGCAATTGGATTGGAACTTCGTGGAGTAATAGTCCTACCAGGAGAATCAAAGAAAATGATTTTTGGTCCATTATTTTGCTGATGTCATCGTTTTTTTGTCATAACGTCATTATATATGTACGGAAAAACCTGCCAAAAAATAACGTCACTTGTTCCAAAATCGGGTGGAGATGTTTCTCATAACACCATAAACATATCCCGAAGAGATAAAAAAGATAACTGTTTTTTTTATGTTAAAATGTATTGAAAATATAGGAAAATTCGTACCTACCCCTGTCAAAAGTTCTTTAACTTCCGACCAGGGGGTTCAATTGTCCTAAAACCTTGTCAAGAAGTGTGAAACTAAATAAAAGTGAAAGCCAGAAAAGGACAAGGCGTTATATTTTTCCATTTTTGAGTTATTAAACAACTCCCCCCCCCCACCTCAGTAGATTTAGGGTTAAAGCAGGGCTCGACAACTTCTTCTCTGACAGCGCTTACAAGAAGATCCTTAACTTTGCAAGAAGATCGAGCTAATCCATAAAATAAGTGAAACGATTCTATAATTGACATAAGTCCATTTATTGACGTTTTTTGAGTACATATTTGACCCGGTTAAAATCTGTCTTTTCAAGAAGAAAATTCTGCGCTTGCAAATAGAAAATGTTTTTGTCGCTCATTGCTTTTAAGGAAACGTTCAAGTGTTACTTAACGCACTAGTTGGCAAAATCATGTCCCCCGCCCCCTCTTGTAACGCTCCGTAACAAAAAAAATATACCCCATTCTACCTGTTACGTAACAAATTCTTTTATCCCCCTCCCCCTATATTTTCTTCTTTAATGAAATTGAAACACAACTTGATTATTCATCGAAAAAATATCATCTTTTGCAACAATTACTTTAAACAATACAAAAATGACAATAACAATATAAGTCCTTAGACCAACACGGCTCTGTTTTTTTGTTGCTTTACGAAATTACGAAATCAAACACTCCCCTCCCCCTTACGTAACACTTGAACGTTCCGAAAGTCGCGATTTTAACAAAAAAAAAGTCGAGATCACTAACTGTTTCGAGAAACCAGACAAATGCATTGTTTTATATTATCATATTTCATTTTTCTATTGCGAGAAAAATTTAAATTGATGAAACTTGTATGTCGCGAGAACAAAATATCGTATAAGTGCCAATATGATTTCAACTTTTTGGTACCATTTTTGCACATCTATCAAGAAAATTAATTGAATACATAAGTTTGCAGTTTGCTAATATTTTTTTTTACCTAAAATAGGTTTATAGTAAATAATCAAAAAACAAAGTCTTCTACTTGAAATAAGTACAACTCAATACACAATAAGCAATACAATAGGCAGCGCAAATACAATATAATTCAAATACAATAGGCAATTTTTCGATTTTTTCTTCCACCCAGGATGTTCTTACACCAAACTGTTTCACGGAAGAGTAATATTGCGCTGTAGAACAGGTTAAAATGATTTTTTCTTGTTTAAAAGGTCTTAATTCCCCGCCACAGGTTATTTTGAGAAAATGGCGCTTATTCGAGGGAGGTATTATAATTGATTGCAGCGCTTAATCGAGGTCAATTAGCTTGGCGTTCCTTTTTTCTTGTTGATAGATATAAGAATGCTGGTGTTTTTACCATGGAATAGAAACATAGAGCTGGATGGGAAACAGGTTAAATTACATACCTACCTTGACCAAACTCAATTCCAGCTGCCGGATCAACGGCAATTTCACCTGGAAAGAAGGCGAATGAGTTTTCGATCTCTAAAAGTAGATTAATTTGGAAGTTCAGCTGTATTATCCGGCTGCCGTTAGTCTTGACGACATCCATGTAAATTACAAAAAAATAATTATTTTCCTCTTTCAAGTGTTATGGAATTCTTTTATGACGTTATAGCACGTGACCCTTGGGGAAAATTCAAGAATCCAAAATTTTGAAATAGTAATCAAACATAGACGTGTTTGATATCAATCGATATTTTATGCAGAACACAGATTTTAATACATATCTGTACAATTTACAGCAAGTTTAAAATATCAGAAAAAATTAAAAACCCTTTTTCATAGATAAAAATCTAGTGCGAGGGACGCGGGGACTACTTTTTAATAGCGCGAGGGGAGGAAATGAATTTGCTATAACTATATAAAGTTGTTTTTCAGAATTATATCTAATAATTAACTACTTTCGCAGTCAATTTGGGGAAAAATTTGACCGAGGTTTTATATAATCAATTTTTCCCGAACTGGCCAAAAAGCAGTTGATTAGTTAATAATTAATAGTTTGAACAAATAAAAAGAAACTAGATTTTCAAAATTTTTACTAGGTAATTTTTCTACAACTGCTAGAACAGCTCAAGTTTAATCACAACAAAACTATTCTCGTTTCTTCAATCGATTCAAAGAATCAATGCCCATCATCAAATTTGTTCATTCTTGAACGAAAATGAAATATTCGTCATATTTTCGAAACCAATATATTTCTGTAAACACAAACTTCACGTGATGTCAATTTTAAATCGTTTCTTAAATAAAAAAAAACGAAGAACTCGAACTCGCCTAAATTAAAATGTAAATTGAAATGTACAAGATTACACTTGGGATTTGAAATGTACATGATTACACTTTTTTTTTTGGAGGATAATCAACAGATAAATATATAAACAAATAGTTATGTTTTAATTTATCTTTCTTCTTGCCGCGGTCAATTAATGATTTGCGGACAATTAGAGATTTTTATTGACAGTTACAGACAGCACTCATCCCATATAAAAATGCGGTCAATTTGTTAAAACTATCAATTCTGCTGTGTTCTGACAAAACCAGGTAGTCCCAAATTTTCAAAAAGCGTTTTTTTGGTTAAAACGTCTAATTGCACGATGGTCTATCCTTCCAACATGTTTTTATGACATACTTTACAAAAAATCACAGATTTCTGGAATCCCAGTTTTTGCAAATTTATAAAATATTTTCGTCTTGAAATTTATGCGCCATTAAGTTTTGAATTTTCTACTTCTCCCGATTAAATGAATGCCGGGTGTAAAATGAAAATATATTTTAGAATAGGTGATATCTATCACAATTACTGAAACATTTGCCTTTTATAGTAACTATAAAATGTTGAGTTTTTACTAACATGTTCATGATAAAGCAAAATGTTGTCTTTCCTTTCTAGATTATTAGACTTAACTTACAATATCTCCTTTTCGTGTAAACCTGTAATGTAATAGAAAATTCTTCATAGTCAGAAAAAGTTGCAAACCTTCACTTCTTAAGTTTATTTTTCACTCTGTAATAACGGGTAAGTCTATATCTTTTTCATAATGTTTACTTGACAAAAACAGATAAGTCCATTTATTTACGATTTATCTGACAAAATCGGGTAAGTCCATTTTTTTTTGTAAATTTGTACTGACAAAACCGGGTAAGTCCTTTTAAAGTGCTTAATTCTTTTAGGTAATTGTTCGTACTTAGCTAACAAACTTTTATCACTATTATGTACCTAAAATCACTGTTTTTAAGAAATTTTAAAGAGTTAATGGATAGATATGGGAAAGACAAGGTCAAAACAGTTTTTTGCATTTATCTCAGTTTGTTTATTTTGGACTTACCCGGTCACACCACGGCAAATATACCAGGTCAGAACCTTCCGTGGTTTCGCGTTTTATTGGTTTTTGCGCGAAAGTTAATTCAGTGAGATATTTCAAACTTCGTCATCCGCGAAAGTTGATTCTCGCAAAATTTTAAAATCATCGTCTGCGAAAGTTTAATCCAGCGAAATATTTACTTTCTTCGAAATTTTACCTTTTTCATTTGAAGAGAAATGTTTTTGAATATGCTATTTCGCCATACTTGAAGGAATATATTTTTCGCAGAAATTTGTAGGTAACTATCAAAAATAATTATCAAAGAAATTATCATAAAAGATGATCAAAAAGACAAAATAAAATTGTCTCTTTCTCCATTCTCCTTATCTTTGATTTTATTTCTTTCATTCTTAGCTTATTAATTTCTAGATTCGATGCTTGCTCCTTAATTTGCTTCACTAAAGAAGCAGTAATTTCAC
>JAUKPT010002536.1:0-13129 GCA_032273505.1 Nanomia bijuga
TAAAAATGTCCGGTTAATGGCGAACCCCCTCTAATAATATATATCTTAAGTAGATTAATTTTAGCGTGTGTTGATTGTCGCGAATTGGACTTCATTCGCGAAAATTAGTCCACGCGATAATCAGGAAATGCTCTATTCGCAAAAATAAATCCACGCGAGATTAAGAATGTTTTTTCAAAGTGTCTCACTTGCATTTAAATGCAATGAATTCGACATTTAAAAACAAATGTAGTACATATTCGATGATTGTTCATTCGCGAAAATTAATCCACGCGATATTTTCTCATAACCACTATTCGCGAAAATTAATCCACGCGAAGTATTCAAAAATGCCATTCGCGAAAATAAATCCACGCAAAAATTGATCCACGTGAAAATAAATCTACGCAAAAATTAATCAAAGGGAAAAATATGATTCCATTCGGTATTTGTTCAAAATGATAATGAGAATAAAACAGTGGATGGAGATTTGAAACAAAAACCGGGGGTCAACTTAGGTATTTGGCTGCTTAACTTTAGATCTTATTTCAATTTAATGGCCTAGAGGGTTTTATGCTCCCTGTTGAGTTTTACAGGTCTTTGACCGTTCAAAATACGCATTTGTAAGATTAACTGGTCCTCGACCTCTGTTGTAGGTCTTCTGCAATCGACGGTAAAAAGATTTGCGTCGCCGCCCCTGTTCAAGTCCGACCTTATCTCATCGTTCTTGTTCATTTTGAAGTCGAGAGGACGAGTGAACCTGTAAAACATTTCATATCGCTTGATCATAGATCGTTTCTTTAAAAGGAATGGATTTTGCTAATTTAAGACACACCTAACCTTCTGGGTTTGTTACATAATTAGGTCAAGATGAGGTTGTTTATAGACCAATTTACATCATGTCACGAGAATAGTTATTATATATGTGGTATTTTCAAACCGCGCAGAGGTCTTGTAACTATTTCAGTACGTATAATGGATTAGATGGCGTAATGAAAATGCTCTTATTTCATTTGTTAGAATATTGATAATTTAATTTCATAAATTTGAATAATACCTGATATTTCATAATCATTATTTATAATACATACAATCGTCGATTCTGAAATTGCCGTTACGATATATCTTACAAAGAATTCATTTATTTTTATAGTTATTTTGAGACTTTCGCAAACAGTAGAGTCCAGTCTGTAACGCAGGTTTGGAGGCGGCGTATGATATGTACAAAAGACGTTGACTGGATATCCACGTCCTATCTTCTATTACTATTTTTGTTACTTACTCGATCCTGAACCTTTTTGAGGGGCAAATCACTTTCTGAAGATATAAACGTGATTTCCGAAAAATCACACGGAATTCTTAAATGGAAGTGGGAAACAAAAAATTATGGGATAGTGCACGAGATTTCAGGTAAGTGATATATCCCTTGAACTTTTTTATATACTAATCAATTGCATTGTCACGCAGTGGGTATGGATTAAGCGGTTGTCTGAGTGAAAATTGTTCATTAAAACTCCAGAAAGCCAATTGAATCTATATAAAAACTGTTTGATCGATATTTAAAGCATTGGGTTGTATACTTTTTGGGACTTAGGTCAATACTTTCTCGTGATAGAATTTGGAGTACATCTCTTAGGTCACCCATTCTGTACAAACACCTGTATTAAGAACCCTCCCCGCTTTATCTGAATTCATTTATTTATATTCAGTTCATGAGCATTTTCCCGATTTTTTTAGGTGTGGTCTTAATGTCATTTTTGCTGCTTAATTGGTTTTAACTTTTAATTTTTAATTTGATTTAATTTAGGTTTTTATATCTTTTAAAAGAAAATGTCTGTTAAGCATTTACCTCCTCCTTCCCCCCTCCAACCCCTCGTCTTAACAGAAAAACCAAAATTTTGGTTGCAACAACATCATTCCACTTTTATTCTATGCTTAGGGGAAAAGCGCAAAATGAAGGGGAATGCCTCTTAGAACGTTATTTTAAACTGTTTCACCACAGCCAGCTAAAGGATACGGCCTTATATGTTAAAAATAGGGAAAATATGGGCAGTTTCTTTGTTGGCACTAATGCTCATTAATCGCCCAAAATTGGGCCTAGATGCCAATTTTGGGCCTCAATTTAGACCTAAAATCCAGATTTTAGCCCTTTTAAACGATAAAACTGTTATTTTTTAAGATTTTTTCTATATATGGTTATCTGCATCAATGGCACATAGAGGAGGTGTACGAGCCTTCCATAGAAGCAACATAACAACTAAAATTTTAGTAGTCCGTGACGATAAGACGGGTATGGGGGAAGAACAAAAGCCACATAAATGATGCCCAGATTGTCTTAAATTGCGATAAACCAAGTGTAAATCTTGAAACACCCCGCTTCGCCCGATTTTCTCGCTGTACACATCTTTAACCTTCAACAGTCCTAACCTAATTTGTATGTATTATGCCCTGAGAAAAAATACAATTGATTGGCAAAAGTTGTCTTCTCAAGCTAATTCATTTTTAAATTCTCTCTTTTTTTCATGTGTATCATGTATATTTTTCTTGTTGGAAGAAATCTGATAAAGTAAGGCTCCTTAAAAAAAGGCCTATAACTATGTGCAAAGGTTTACGTTCATAATTTTGTAAAATTTAAAATATAGTCCAGTCACTATCGAGGGTGGTGGTGGAGGTGGTGGTGGTGGTGGTGGTAGGGGTGGGGCGACTTAGACCCGGAAGAAGTGATCATTAGGCTGAACAAAATTTACTATCAATTGATCAAAATATATATCATGAAAATATTTCAAACACGTGACAATCTAAAAAATGTCAACCGATAAAATAAATTTTAAAACTATTTCTGATCGCTCTAAAACATTTCCGTCCAGAAAACTATTTTTGCTGTTTACGTTGTGAGAGTTATGCTAGCTGAAACAAACTTACAAATTATCGAAAGAATAATGTGAAAACTGGAAATATTTAGCTAGAAAAAAAACATGGAGTTCATGAAATTTTATAAAACAAAGCGATTTCTTTTAATATCGCAATATATTAACATATGAGAACCAGTTTTTGGTTCTGCTCAAAATCATAACACTTCTCGCAAAATGAACTAATCAGAATCTAAATTTCAATTGGTCATGATTTTAAGAAAATGTTTACAATGATGAAAACCTCGGCAACAGGTATGAATTTGTAGAATAAATAGTAATCGGTGTGAATGGGAAGATTTTGGCAATTTTTAGTCTGAATTAGCCTAATGTTGGTCCATTTCGGTTCATTCCAGTATGAAGTGCATTAAATAGCTGGATTAGGCATGACAAGTTGATGACGAAAATAGTATGGCTTGCTATGGAATCCGCACCCCCCCCCCCCTACCCACCCCGTTTACGTTAATGATGAAAATCACTCTCTTACTTTTAGTTGTTGACATTTTGTGAATTTATTCTTCTATGAAATACTAAACAAAATCTTTACATAATCCAACTTATACAGCACAATATGCTGAATATTGTCAACCATCTATGTATAATACTGTGATGTTATAGTCTTTATAACATATTTATTTTGTTTATCAACTTGTACAACCAGTGAGATGATAGTCAAAATTATTCACTGAAGCTTGAAGTCTTTTTTGTAAGTTGAAAGTTTTTTAGAAAGCAATAATTGAATTTTTTCTAAAAGTTTTCTTGTTTCAGAAAAATCCATATTTATTTTTTGTCACCGCGTATTGTCTCTCCCAGTTCCTCCTTTCTGGAGCAGCCCTCACACAAATTAATCATGTCGAACTAGATCTAAGACAGATTATTTTTATGATTTTTTCACATGTGTAAATTTATACTATTTTTTTTACAATTTTGAGGACAGTGTGTTGCGTATTTTGCTCAGACCTCTGAATTATCATTTGTGTGTCCGACCCCACGGTTTATCACTGGACTTGTGCATCCGACAACGGAAATAACTCTGCCAAAAAAGGGTCGGCACAAGTGATAATCCCGGGGAAGAGGTCGGTAAACCACCGATTTGAACAACACATAATCTTTTTATATTTGCCCCTATTTGCTTGACATCTTAATGAATTTCTTTCTAAATATCTCAATTTGAAAAATTGTTAATGAACCATCTCGAGAGTTTGTCTAATTTAGAATATCGATAATATTGTTTGGTGAACTAATTGAAATGTAATTAATATTATACCAATCAATAGTCTAATTATTATACAGCTTTGAGATGAACCCAAGTAAATGGCCTTAAGAGGCAGTGAATTTCATATAAATTCTGAACCCTTTTCACTGGTAAATATTTTGGAACAACTTTTTTTCGCTCTCACCCACCGTTGTTGACCAAAGTTCTTACCGTTGGCCCCATTTGATCTGCTCATGCGGGCATTGGATTTTTTTCCACGTGGATAAAGGTCAGATTTGAAGTACGGATTAGAAAATTGGTTCATCCATCATAGTTAAATCTATTTATCCAGGACCGGTGCACCGCCCCCTCCTAAAAAAAAAACAGGACAATTTAATGTTCGCCTCTCTCTCTCTCTCTCTCTCTCTCTCTCTCTCTCCCTTTCTAGGCAATACTATTATCATAACTGCATGCAAATAGCCTGACCTTAATCTACACATGTTTTGACTCTCAACATATCTTACGAACACAAAAACATACAGAATGGACACAATGACCTTTTTTTCGCAGAATGAAAGTTGTGCTCAATTCTTCTTCACCACAGTCAACAGGTCAAAGGAATGTTACTTCATCCCGCTTCAGTTCTAATTTTGAAATTTGAAAAACAGTATATAGAATACACAGTGAATACACTGTGATCATGTGCCTGGTGAGAGAAATGTGACTTGGCAATATTTGTAAGGTAACAAACAACGGGTTCTAACCGGGTTGGTTTTTACAGCTTCACTTGGTCAGGGTGTGTGAATACTCAGTATGCATTCGTACACAACATTTTTCGCAAGAAGTAATGTGCTTCTTTTTTATGAGAATATGAAGGAATCTGCAAACAATGAAACACTTTCCGAATGATTTGAAACGTCGAAGACGACGGGGAAATATCTTAAGGGGGCGGTGATTGTCTTGCCCTATAATTTTGTTTTTGATGTTTTTTAGTACTGTCGCCCACCATGGTTGTGCGATGACATCATAGCTTATTCTAGATTCTCTAAAATCGTCATTTTAGCCATTTTGAGCAATCAATTTTGTTGATTTTGCCCGAATCTATTAGATTTTGTTACCTGACTAGAATGGCTGCAGCCGCCACCCAATGGCTGTTGTGCCTAGGTATCGTCTTATTCCATCGTACCATCTTCTTCATGGCTATTGACTTGATTTCATTAATCCAAACAAAAATAGGAATTTCTCGACCTTGTAAAAATGTACCCTGTTTTTCAACAGCACTTGCGTAAAAGGAAATAATTCGCCAATATCAAGAAAATATAATCAAAATCCGACACTGACCTAATTACTGGGTATAACCTTTGTATGCGCCTGACCATTAAGCCGTGTTATGTCAAATGTATCGTAAATTTTTCGAAAGCTCCTTGGCAAATGTGGCTAAAAATTTTGGTAGAACTGAATTTCACGTAAAACTATCAAGAGACATAATTGTATTTGTCCAAAAGACAACCCCCTCAATATTAAAACAATTTCTCAAAATTCAATACATCCTTGTTCTTTACAACTGCCTGTCACAGTGGAACGGTGGGCCAGATTTGTGTGCTGGCACCACGCTCGCGGAAATTCTTACATGCGCTGGACAAAATTACCCACTATGCATCACACTGTACAGCACGATGAACAATTTTCCCGCCGCGATAGCGCGATAGCGCAGTGAAAATGAGAAAGAATGCTTTTCTTGCCGCGCCTCCACCACTCCGAGTTCACCGTTCAATTGACACAATCGACACAATCGACCAGCAATTTTAATCATTTTTTTTCCATCTTTCATTCCTAGCAATCACCATATACTTCCAGATTATTATCATCTCATCATATTAATCACTAGTTTCCGACAAATTATTTTTCTTCTTGCAAGCATCTCTTTTTAAACATGCGCATCTTACTCATCTAAATATAGAGAAATAAGGAAATTTCATCATCTTCGTGTAAAAGTCCTTAGTTTCTTGCACTGCCACGCTGCCAGAAGTTTCCGAGCCTTGTTAATCACCAAACATAACTTTTCTTGAATTTATCATTATTTCATTTAATTTGAAAAAGTGAACCAAAATACCACTAATTATCTTCCAATTAAGATACAAACCAATCATAATCTGTCTTACAAGTCGTTGTCGTCGGTTGGGGTAGATGCGGGATGTCATGGTAACAGCCTTCATCTAACACAACGACGTCAACAACACAAGTGCATCATGGGAATTTTATGATTCATTTCCAGTTTCCATCAAGAGATTTTCTAGTACATTATCCATCATTATGTTAGAAAACACAATTTATAAACGCCTAAATCTTTCTGTTTCCATTCACCCGTACAATACTCTTACATCTACACAATATACTCTATTGCACAATACACATTAGTAGCATTCTTTCATTCATGTTTTTTTTCAAAACAACGGTAAATATTTTGGCCAATATAGCCCCACCCCTGGGAGGGGTAGAAATAAGCAAAATTTGGAATATAGGGTAGAAATAAGCATTTTCTTTTCTTTCGCACCCTAAATCAGGGAATAAATAAGAAAAATAGCAAAATAGTAGGGAAAGAAATAAGAAATTTTGGCCAAAATATTTACCGGTATCAAAATAATCGCTTTCATCTTTCAGCCCTCGCTAACCCAAGTAACTCACTTCACTATACTATATGCGATAAACATATTGTTATGTCGTCGGCTTTATAAGTGTGCAGGGTTGACCTTCTCGCTCTGCTATGTATGTATATATGTCCTCCACCACTGAATAATAATTTCTTCATAACATTGAAGACATTGATTTTTAAAATTTAGTTTTTACACATATAAACAATATAGTGCATTTCACCGTGAGATATGTCAAAGAATTTATGTCGAGAATATATTTCAGCACAGAATTCCAATCGTTTGCGGAATGTTTGCTAATAATCGATCCTGTAATATTGTCTGATAGTGATGTATAGTCTAAGCATAGACTCTAAAGAAAAGAGAATAGACTTGTTACTCGGGTACCCTGATGGCCCGAACGAGATGGCCAATGCTTACTATCGGTCTGCATCGGTTATAAAATGGTGTCGTGTTACTCAATTAAAGCAATTTTTGCTTTAAAATGGACCAGATAAACAGGGTAAAATGAGGACTATTCTAATGAATTTGTACTTAAACAACGATGAATCTATCAATGAACCGACAGTACAACTTCAAATCTTCTACTTTCCTTTTTTCAATTCTGTAATTCTTTACTATATCTAGCTCCTTATCGCAGCTCTCTCTATTCTGATGGACTTAAACCCGCGGAATTTCGTTTGTTTATGCACACACGAGTGGCCTGAGTCGAGAACGGTTACATGAACAATAGAACTCGCTTTCCAGTTATTTTCTTAGACTATGGTCTAGGGTATTTTTAGTTGAACCCTGTTTCATAACCCACATAACTCTTTTTCTGAAATTCTTGGGCCTAGAGACTTGCTCCTTGACTCCAGGTGAGTGCCACTTTTGAGCATTTTGAAATAATGGTAGTGCTAATCCAAAAACAAGATGTCTTCATAGTAAAAAAGACAATGTTGTAAAATATCAAAAGGTTATACTGAAAGACGGTGATTGTAACCCTCACAACCCTAACCATCCTGTTGCAAACGGGTAAACGTTCCTACTTCATCTTCAATTTCAATAAAATTCGGCAATCTCCCTGATAAAGATTGTATCTGTTATCTTTGTTAATGGTTAATCCAAATGAAATAATTGACAGTCCCAGGTGATAATAATGTAGGAAAAGGTAGTACCACACGGAACCCATTTGTACCCTACAAATATTTTTTCCTGGTCACATTTTTTCTCTTAGCGGAGCACTTTGTCAGGTTGTTTTATTTTATCTATGCTTATATATCCAGTGCATATCACACGTGGAGGTTTTTTTAAGTACTAATTTCTGCTGGGATCACAGGACCACCCACAAAACATTAAGCATTGATCAGAACCCTACGTGGGACTTTCAAGCTAACGGGACAAGCTCCAGCTACATAGTCTAGTGGCCAATTCTACTTAATTTTAATTATATATAAATCATATGCCTCGATGACGACTCAAACCGTGGTCATACCGGTGATAAAGTAACGTATTAACCCCAGGGTGGAAAAAAATACCTAGATGAGAAGTTAAGATAAGGTAATGTACGCGACTATCAAACCCGATATTTTGTGTATCTCCATCAGATATCATAGTTCGTCTGTGAAGGATAACCTAGCCCATTTTTTAATTGGAACTTTTATTCAATCGCGTAGCGTAGAGGAATGGCAGATTATTCTAGCACAAATGAAGCTAAATGTTTCAGATTACAAGGTACTTTTGTGGATTAATTTACGTAATATAGAATTCAAACAAAATAAAGTATTGAAATTACTGTAATATGGCAGTAACGCAAAAACTTAATTTCTTTTCAGCCATTGGACAGCATACTATGGAAATTTTCCATGCCTTAAAAAAAATATTCTTATCACCCAAACCACTTGTTTTATACCACAGACTAGTAGAATACTAGTATTATAGTAGTCTGTGTTTATACCGAAAGCATTATTTGGGCTTGTACATTTCAGTACCCTTTTTTTGTTTACAATTTTATCTTTAGCTCAAGATTGAGAAATAAAAGTTTAAAGGTGTATAAGAAAACTGTAAACAATCCTCAAAGTACTTCAAACACATTACTCGAAAACTCTGTCATTTTTCTTCTTCTACTTTACTTTTAGTTTTCTTAGCAGCTTCATTTAAAGGATATGACTTTAACGGGGACCCCCCCCCCCCACCACCACCCCCCAAGTTCAGGGTTAGCAGGAAGTCTCTTTATTAAGAACAATTATTCTTCCGTAAAATATAGGTATTAAATTTGAAGTTATTTTTACGGCTTTAAACGTTGGCGGATACAGGAAGGAGAGAAAACGATCGGTCAAACCATATGATCAAGGTCTCGTGCCTGTGGCAAGATTTTAGGTGCCCCGTGCCTCATTGATTTCTTTATTCGAATCGAAGGACCAAAATCTAAAAAAAGTATTATGTTTCGTAGAAACTCGTTAAGATTTAGTTGTTTACATTTATTGAAAAATGTTTCTAAAATAAGTTCCTCCTCTTGCTTATTTAATCTCCCTGTTTATTGCAAGTTAGGAGATTTTCCTACTTCATCGTTTATTGCACAGCGGTATGAACAAGACGGAACGTTAAATATTATCAATTTGTAAGGTTATTATACAAATAACTGACTATTAAATGGCTGTTATCGATAATATTTCAGTCGAGCTGACGATTCCTCAGGCGAGTTAGTTAACAGTTGTTATCGTTGCTATCAAATCTATGAAAGCGATAATTTTTTTCATAATTTTTTAAGATAAGAAACAAGATTATTAAGTTACCACATTCTCCTTGTCCGAAATGACCATGACGTTAGCATGGCCTACAGTATATCGAAGAATGCCATGTGTATAGTCACAAAACTATAAAGTATTCACATCAATACATTAAAGTCCCAATTTTGCCAGGAGACAGGAGTTTTTTATTGGCATCGCTTTTTCAAATAATGTCTTGCCTGTGGTAGTTTTGTTTTTTTCAGGGAACATTTTTGAACTAAATTCCTTTTTAACTGCATTTCGCCATCCAGTTGCACCTCTCAAGTCACACAAATGTACCACTTATGAGAGAATATTTGGATCATTCTAGCAGATTTTTAGGCATAAATAGTTTTTTTTATTTTCAGATGTTGAATTGTGTAAGGATTGAAATTACGTAAATAACCCTATGTAAACCCTATGTACTAGTATGTACTAGTTAACACATAGTTTCGAGGGCATTTAAAAATAAAAATCCAGAAATGTAATGGCCGGGAAATTATGCGTTAAATGGTTTATCACATGGGTAAGCCTGGTAGCCATCCATATTGGCCCTGCTTTGCAGAGGATCTTTATCAAGAACAGGGCATTTATGGGATATAAAAGCGAGTTCTCAGACAATCAATTTACACGATTCATCTTATTCATGCGATAAAACTCTTTAAAATATGCATGGTTGTTATCAAATCTTAGTTGCTATTACTTTTGAATATTTTTACAACCATCTATTAATTTTCATGGATCAAAATCATGTTTTTTTACAGAATGTATTTATTATCGCGTAATATGATCGCGCAGAATAATTATCAAACCGTGATACCATGTATTTAAAAAATGTTCTCCTGGAGTTTTGCTATTTTTCTTATAAAGGGTGAAAATATGTTTTAATAGATATTTATTTCTTGATCGCCTATATATTTGTATTTTGTGACCAATTTTTAAGTTTATTGACATTTTAAGAGAATTAATGTGGATTTGTGGTGTACATGGCTATTTGCAAATACACGCTTTTTCTTTTATAGGAATAGTGTTTTTTGAGTTGAATATGAATATTCTTAACTTTTTGGCCAAATTCATCCTGATTTATTCTTAGTGTATTCTTAGTAAACACATCAATTAGAGGAGGAAGGTAATTAACCTGGAATTTTTTGTTTTGATTTATTTTTTACTTTTTTTTCAAAAAAATTCCTTTATTATGAATCGACCTCAGATAAAAAAAAAATTGATTCTTAACGAAATATCCGGATGAAATTAATTCTTAACATATTCTTAATTTGTTTTCAAATTTCATCTTTAATGCATGGCTTACTTAATATAGCACGGCCTGATTCTTTGCTATGCACTTTTTAGTTGAGGTGCTTCGAGGTCACAGTAAGCTTGGATATTTCAAACCTAAGTCAACCTACCACACTAATCGAATTAGTGTGATGCAGGCTTATGGGTAAACACATACTACGAAAAATCTTGTAGAGTAATAAACCGATTAAAACTAAGTTCATCCATGATCTTAGTGCTGCTTCAAACGTAAAACTTTTGTAGAGTCTAATTCAATTATTTTAAGTTGGCTGATTGTAAAAGACGTATTAATTACAGCAATAGTTTTAATGACCAATTCACATAAATTGAATTAGACCTAACAAAAGTCTTACGAATAATGTTACCCTAATTTGTCTAATTGTTAAAAATAAATTATCGGCATTTACATACGTGCGACTCAAAACTTTAAAGAAACGCAAATCTTGTTATTTTTTCAGTAGATTCCTCAAAGCGAATTGAAAAAGTCATGTAATTAAAACTGAAAATAAAGTGTACTCAATTAAATGAGCACGACATCTGTTGTGCGTTTGGGAGACTGGCGCAGGTATATTTTGAACTAGAAGTGATGTTCCCGGGTAAAATTTATTGTGAAAACGCGTTTTGTTTACAATTTAAGCAGTTTTCACATCGTTTTTATGCAAAATATCATTTATTTATGGAAAGGAGTAGTGAAACTTTCACCAATATAAAAAGAGGAGAATTCCGTGCTGGCAGACGATGAACTAAACGTGATCATTGAGTTTGCCTCTTGTAACTATGTTGTTAATTTCTTGTTCCTTTCATTCTTCTTTTCTTTTAGCTTGCTGGGCCAGTCTGGAAATGAAGTGGTGCATGTACTCTCATCACCCTAATAAGCACTTCCGCTTATTTTTTCATGAAAAAGAACGACCCCCCGCTCTTATTAAGACCCCTCCACTAATTCAATTTGGATCATTTTTTTATTTACTAATATGTAAATAGAGCATCTAGGGACCATTCATTAGGTACGTACACATGAACAGAGGGAGAAAGGGTTTTGAGCAGAGCCTATGATTTTGTATGAGGAGGGAGGGAGGGTCCAATGCTCATGCGTATGCTGTTTTGTACACATGTCATGATTTTGGAAACACAGATTCTTATTGAAATGCAGATGGCTATAAATGCACTTTTATGTCCATATTTATCCTCATTTGACAAAGAAGCCATAATTTTCTCGGAATATTTATCATCCAGGGAGCCCATCTTTTCAAAAATGTAAAAAATATTAAATCCCTACGCATGTATGGGAAGGGAGGGAGGTTAATGCGCGAATTTTACAGTTGCGTATTTACTAAATGAATGTTTCCTTATTGCAAGTTAGGATATATTCCTCCCCCCCACTTATTCCTCCCTCCTGCTTATTGCAAATTAGGAAATTTTCCAATCCCCTTGCTTATTCCGACCCCCCGGTGGGGGGTCACCTTAGGGTGATGAGAGTATGTCTATAAATTGGTTATTCGACAGATGCTTCTAAATGTTAAAAGTAATTCGATTTCAACAACCGGGAAAACATCACCAAGAACAATTTCACTCGATTTGACAAGTTAGTTTTCAAAGATACATATTTTAAATATACACACAATTAAGATTGGCGAATTACTATAGCAAAAGAAAAGCGAAGTCTAGTGGTTGATACGTTACTTTATCAGCGCTATGACCGCAGTTCGAGTCCTTATCGATATAAATGATTTATACATGATTAAAAGTAGGAATAGCCACTAGACTATGTAGCTTGAGCTTGATGGCTTCGTTAGCTTGAAAGTCCCACAAAGTGTTCTGTTCAGTGTTAAATTTTGTAGTAGTAGTGCTTAGTAAATTGCCTCTACTTAGGATCTGCGCTGGGTATACGCATAGATAAAAAGAAACGAAGAATTTTTTCCTGCAGGACTCACAGGCGATGAACTAAATTCGATCATTTAGTTTGCCTGTTGCAACTGGACCATCCATATACTGCGTACACATGATGCAAGTGAGTGAGGATGAAGCTTTGTATGGGGAGTGTGTATGGGGAGTGAGGAAGGGGTTTATTGGCTATGCATGGGTGGTAACTAGGTCGGTAGGCTGACAGGTGTGTGCCGCGGAGGAGTAGTGTGATTTCAGCGCATCTACGCCACTTTTTTGTGGATCTCGCTCCCCTCCCCTCTTAACCTCCCCTAACCAGAACAATGGACACAGAACAATGGGTTAGAACAATGGAAAAAGAAATGTATTACTATTTAGGTCATCACCGGACCCACCAGGCCCCCAAAAATGGGTCACTTACCCCGAAAATATGAAAAAATGCAAAGTCATCAGATAAAGATGAAAATTGGT
>JAUKPT010002537.1:0-13126 GCA_032273505.1 Nanomia bijuga
CATTCGTTTGCAACGCATTCAACTACTACCTTGGTAGTTCTGACCACCGCTTTACGTCCGCAAACCAGTGCCCCCCCCACTCCTATAGACCTGGCGTCGGGCTTGTTACATAGCCTTAGAAAGCATTAGAAAGGACTTTTATAAACAAAATGAGTAAAAGCATTATTCCGTAAATTGAAATGAATGAAACTGAATATGACTATAGATAATAATGCTTCTGAATAGTTTGTACCTGTAAGAAGAAAATTTTAGTCATTGGAATACAGTTCTTAGGAGGTTTAGCATCTAATTTCGGTACAGTCGAGCATAATTCATTCGTTCCTCTTAACATTCCGTCATTGTCCATATTCTTTGGCATTGCGTAGTACGCAATGACGTCAAACTTGTTTATCAACTCCTTGTAGACGTACACACCTTGAATCCAACATGCTGCTGATACGAACGGTGCCTCCTCTCCAAAACCATGCTCTTCTAAAATTCAATAGTACAGGAATTCAGTATTATTCATCGTTGCGACCGACTAGTGTTGTATATATCGAGCATGAACTAAGTTACTAAAACTTGATTTCTCCAAAACTCTCATTTCATTTTTGCTAGATTTATCATGTTTTTGTCGGATATCTAACTGTGAATTGGTATAAGCACCACGCTAACTGGGATGAATATCACTTTTAAGAAGAAATAGCTCTATTTTAGTTATAGTAAGCTTGTTTTGCATAAGCAGATAAATATATATACACTAATGGCCAAAGTAACAAAACGAAACAATTTTCTATAGAAATGGGTTAGCGAAAACGTCTGTATTTTACGAGGGAACAGTGGAAATTCGATGAAATTTGGTTGTCACATTGGTGAAGGATCGAATTGGATTTTCAAAAAAGACTAAATCTATATAGCGTGAGTTATAAACAACGTACCTGGAACTATACACTTGATGGAATCCTTAAACCAACTCACACTCATGATTAGGGAGGATACCAGACACAATTTGACCATGAAGACACGATTGTACTGATCGGAAAGATCATCATGCCTGTGTTTGATGTTGATCGTGATCAACTCTTTGATATCTGTTGCAATCACACCAGCCATGCTCGTTTTTTACTATTAACCGATCCTTTTTAGATTTATTTATTCCTAGAAATATAATCAGAATAATTTTTTTACACAAGAAAAAGCGCGTAACTATTAACCATGACAACGTATGACATCGTACGACATCTTAAGCAAACTGTGATCGAATTGAAAATGTTTAGTTGCCTTATAAATGGATAGAAAATTGTTGAAAATATAACTAATCTCATCCCATCAAGATAATAGATTATAACAATGAACAGTTTTTGATAAAAGCGGTGGTTGGCAGCAGTTATTTACGTAAAGCCTATTTGATGCCAAAGTACTTGAGAGAAAATAACTTAATCTAACAGAAGGAAAAAACGTAGGGATTGGTAATTTTGCCATTTGACTGATTGAAAATTAGGAGAATTGAAAATACCATTATTTAATGTTTTGTTACAGACAAAAATGCTGATAACAGTTTTAAATGAATCATTTATAATCTTGATAATACGACTTTTAACCAATCAAACAAAAGCACACAATGAGTTGTAGACAATCTCTTGAACAAGAAATTTAGATACCTAGCTAATAAGATAAAAAGTCTTTTCATCCAAAGCAAAGAAGCAATGTTCGATAGCAAATCTTTCCTGACAGACCAATTAGATACATACCTGATTACTGCAAGGTATGAAAAATATGAAAACAATTCGAAAATTTTCAAAAAGTGTAACTAATCCAAGGATTAATTAGTTATTTCCTGTTCTAAAGTTTCGAAAATAATTTCAATACTTATGAGCAGATTATAGTCATTCCTATCTTTTATTTCTTTATTTGACAGAATTTAATGCACTTGATTATACATAAGTGCACTTAATTGTATAATTAAATGGATACTTAGGTTCCATTGTAACACCATAGTAAGTAGCATGTAGCCATCACTGTATTATGTTAGATTATAAGGTTTATATGAAAATGTGCAAAAACAGAAATATTCTTCTAAATCTTACATAATTCTTAGAGAGTTCTCATTTTTCAGAGCATTATAGAGTCTATTTATTTTGATAAAACTCCCTTAACGGGCATATAAAAACAGTATCATATGATTCTTTAGTACTTCATTCAGATTTATCATCTTTCTGTATTTGTATATTTAATATAAAAGACTAGATATTCAGATGGTTTTCTAAAGTTGGCAAAGTGCATCAAGAATAGATATGAATAGAGCAGATATATCAAAACTATTAGTATCCCCTACTATTTATCTTGTGTTTTCCCTATTCCTTTGCAATACGCCATATCATCTCTTTGAAGGCAATAGTTATCTATACTAATTCCATGTGCAAAATATAATCATTCCAATCTAATTTCCCCATAATAAATAATTAAGATTTAATAAAGTTCGCAAGGATATCATATTTTTTATCAAATGATCTCGTGCTTTTTTTAGATTTCTAACAATTTGTTACAAAACAAGGTTAAATCCGACATTAATTGACATCAGTCATATAGACTGTTGTTTTATGGAAAAGTGTAGTCAAGATCAATATCAATAACATCCAATAAAAATACGTCTTTGGTGAATTACAAATACACGAATAAACTCTTACAGCACGTTCGAATCTAGTAGTATGCAAATGTTGACATCATAATTCATTATTTTATATTTACTTCCAACTTAAGTTTGATATCGAGGGGTAAATCACTGACAGTAGTCTCGTACCGTACTCTATTCCAAGAAATTCTAGGAATTTCCTGTACTGTACACCGTTTCAGGAAGTGATTTTTTCTCATTTGTTATGCTAAAATTTTTGCAGTGTGAAGCCTTGATATTTCTCAATCTAAATACTAATAATTAATAAAGATTTGTTCAATTGATGTTTCCTAGGTTCCTCTATATATACTAACATTTATGCTTACACTGTTGGTCTTTCTCAGCAATACTCAATTTTCTTTGCTCTTATAAAAGATTCGATAATTAGCATATCGGACGTCTTACTGAACTA
The DNA here is from genome assembly GCA_032273505.1 of Nanomia bijuga. Taxonomy (NCBI): domain Eukaryota; kingdom Metazoa; phylum Cnidaria; class Hydrozoa; order Siphonophorae; family Agalmatidae; genus Nanomia; species Nanomia bijuga. The sequence goes on from JAUKPT010002537.1 coordinate 3,063, forward strand.
ATTGTGGAGTTGTTATCAAATTTTGGTCCATAAAATATTATTTCAGAACGATTCATAATAGAAGGATCAGTAAATTCTCTTAAGTATGGTTAAAATTCCCCTTCAAAATGGAACAAATAATTTCACGAAAAGGGAAGTAACAAATTAACGCGAAATATCAAAATTTGCGGAGAACTTTGAGTAGACTTATGAACGTTAAGTTAAAACTAACGTGTTTTATACGAGAATAATGCAAAGAAAATGACCTTAAATTTCACATTTACCTTCATTTATAACTCGAGTATGAAAAAAGCAAAAACTAAAACAAAAACAAGAAACATAAAACCGAAAACACTTACTACCATATCACACTGAAACCAGTAATCGTAATAAAATGATAAAAAAAAGCGAACTGTTGATGGTTTGTGTATACAATAGGACAACGACCGTAGTCTGCATACTTAAAATTCATCATCATTATATCCATCTATTCGACGAAGATAACAGTTTATAAGTAACAATGTAATTGCCGAATGATTTATTTTGTTGTCCAAAGGCTTAATATGAAAACATGAGGATAATGCCTTTCGAACTTAATCCCATCAATGTTGATTAAGGAAGAGATTGTAGCAAGATTATAATCCAATGAGTGTACAGAATCTTAATTTATGTCACATAATTAAGTTTAAATGGTTTAGTTGGGGAGGGGTTAGTAATAAATTGAGATTGGTTACGTATTTAGAGACATTCTTTGCTTTAAGTTAAATTTTAAAAACCTAGGTTGATTTTTATAAAAGAGAAACCATGATTAAAAGATTACCTCTCAGACTTTTTGGTATTTTAATCAAATTATATTTTTACAGGAACTCATCAATCTTTTGTTTTCTATTCATCGAGTAAAAATGTGAAATATTTAACCTCATCTGTAGCCACTATCTTGATCTTCATACGATTTATTGGTTTGATGTTGTTTAATTCAGATTTGCTGACTTTAGTAGTTTTGAAAAGTAGAATAGGGACTTTCTCTTTCGACAAGCTTTTTGCGGTCTTAGTCTTACAAACTTTCGTTAACAAATTGTACAAGGAAGTAACTTAGGCATGCATTGTTCTCAAAAAATTGTTTCTTGAGGTCATCGTCCTCGAATGCTATTTTATGAAAAGGGTTTAAGTTTAGTCAAGCAGGAACATGTATCTTATGCATTTTATGCCCAGAATTTTACTTTCAGAAAAAGCTACAAGAAGAAATGTATGAATGAGATTTTTGCCCTAAATACAACAACGTTTATCTTTCTTTTACTCAAAACCTGTAATTTCCTAGTATAGTGCAGTTTAATTTCCCCATGAAATATTATTACGCAAATTCTCAACATGACTGCAATTAGAAATAATTAACGTAGATAAAAGAGAGTTTTTCTATATTCTTCAGGAACAATCAAAGATGTCCCTTTTTGTGATAATTGGAATTGAATTCGATATATCGGAAGCGTAGTAAAAATATTTCAGGTATTCAAAAATTTTTATCTAGATTTTGGTTTTTAAATTCCTAATGGCTTATTATATCATTCCCTTAATATCTGTATAAAGCTATACCAAAATGTCACATGAGAAAGATAGGTTACGATTTAACTGGCCATTCAAAGAAGAAGAAAAATGAACTAGCAAGTAGTTTTCTCTTCTGGGACCCAAAACACGAAAAATGTTTAACCCTATTTGAGCTGGGATTTTTTAAGCGCTATAAGGTTGGGGGCGGATTCCGCCCCCTCTCTAAAATCCTTAGAAATGAAGCAATTGAGTTAAAACCCGGCAGGGTTATAGACCTCCATAAAATCTACCAGAAAAATTTAAAAAAGTACCCCTTGATTCAATATTTGGTTGCGTCAGCACTTTTTTGTGATGACGTCATTATACATGAATAGAAAAACCTGCCAAGTGTCTTTTAAGTAAGACTTATTGGAGTTATAGTCCTAGATATGATCTACTAGAAAAATTTAAGAAAACGATTTTTGGTCCATTATTTTGCTGATGTCAGCATTTTTCTGTGATGACGTCATTATATAAGTTCGAAAAAATCTGTCAATTGCCAAAAGATGACGTCACTTACTCCAAATTGCACAAAAACTTGTAGAGATGTCACTCGTAACACCATAAACATATACTAAAGAGATAAGTCGCATATCATTACCCAAACGAAAGATAACTGGTGTTTTGTTTTTTATTAAAATATATTGAAAATATCAGAAAATCCCTACCTACTCCAACAATACTCCTCTAACTTCCGACAGCGGGTCCAATTGACCTAAAACCATGCCAAAAGATGTAAAATTAAATAAAACTAAACATAGAAAATAAAAACAGCGATTATTTTTTTTTCTTTCTTGAGTTATTAAAAAAAAACCTGGAAGGGGGCTGAATCCGCCCCCACTAGCCCACATAGGGTTAATTGGTAGACCCCCTTGCGTCTACATTGATCACCTATTGGACGACACTGGACTCCAGCTTGATGAGAGAGAATCCGTAAGGCTTACGTATCTGATAAGGATGATGAATGATTCTTGTGAAGAATTGAGGGTACAGTTTTTGGGATAGCTATCCAGCTTCAGAAGTTTGGAATAAATTTTAAAGCAAAATAAGGACATACTTTTTAAGTTTATATCAAATTACATGACTCCCTACTTAATCTAACTGATTTGATTCTGTCGTAAATTGAAAATATAAAAATTTCAACAGAAAAACAATTCTAAGAAAATAAGAAAGAAGAACACGAGCCACAATTTGAATTATAATGGATTTTTCCCCTGGACACAGATTCTCGTCATTTAAACAAATGTAAACAAACAATTTACACCTATCAGTTTATAAAATGGTTTATTTCAAGCTGAATGTAATGATACAGGCACGTATCATAAAACACTCGAGATAAATTTCATAGTTATCTACTAACGATTTATAATTAGAGTTGACATTTGTCGTTTTTTCTTGTTGGAAAGCAGTTAGTGTTTCCGTAATTATCTCACTACGTTTTTTGACGAGTTGAAACTTTCAGCTGTTTTAGAAGGAGAATGTGACAGATAAGAAAAGTGATACGTCAAATAACCTGGTTCCTTGGTTCGTTTCAAGTATAATTAGCCATAAAAAGAATGGAGATGATCGGTGATCAGTCAAATTTTTAATTGGATATTTCACAAATAGTTTCTTGAGATTTTGAGAAAGTTTATGATAGAAAAAACTAGAAAATAAATTGACATAAAAAAGTACATATAAGATAAACATTTCAGAAGTATGATTTTTTTAAGATGTTTTTAAGATGTTTCACTTTTTCCAGGTCAAGAGAGAATTCACTACTGAAAATAGAGTAAAAGATAGAGATACATAAAGAAGTTCATTGTAAAATCTAGCAAAACAAAACTGATTTCTAAATAGGATATACAAGATAAGTAAATCAATAAACCCTTCGACCAAATTTAGATATAAGCAAGGGATCATCTACAAATCATAGGTAAATTTGGCATTTGATTGGTTGAATATTAAATCATCATGAACATGACTTGTTCATAGATATTAGCATTCTAAGTTTCGACAAAACAACAAATGAAGATGACCTTTTATGATCATGGTGATGATTTTTATCCAATCAAATGCCGAATTTGCCTATAATCTGAAGACACTCCCTTAGAAAAGAGCAAGTTATGAAAGTTACACACAAGTTATGAAAAAACGTGAAACTATTTCCCCTCATACTCCTTGATGGGCTGGCTGGTATTCTAATCATCTCACACCTAGTGTGGTAATTTTTTTTCGCAACATTTCCCTGAAGGGTTCAATAAATGTAGAACTGCAAAATAAAGTGTCACTGATGCATTTTCAATCTTATCAAGGTTGATTTAGTTTGGAAAGAAATATTGCATAATGGTTAATGGTTAATGGTTTGCACTTATGATGGAACAGCCATGCTTATCGAGGCAATGGCTGATGTTCCACCTAGTCAGCTACCAACTGTCTAACCAATTTCTCCCATTTGTTCGACCCATACCGCCGACCCAGCACCATAGTTTGAACCACATTACAATTAAGGTAAGATACTCTATTGCTGTATTACATATTAGTATGTACTAGGCCTAAATGTATAGTGTTCTAGATTTCAGAGTGATGTTTGCTATCTCCCTCGTTATACATTGTAGACATTTGAGGACCATTCAAACAAATATTCAGTAATTCATGAGCAATGCCAGAAAAGGCTTTTCAAGAAAAAATAAGTTGAAATAACAATTTCTTTGTATAGAAAAACGCCTATTTTAGGCCCAAATTTAGACTCAAATTTAACATCTAACCAAAATTTTGATCTATCTTCTTACTCACTATTATCAATGGTATCGATGTGCCAGGGAGCATTAAAAGCAAGTATCGTGCGAAAAAATGATTATTACAAGAGTTATCTCGAAATGAGCCGAATTCGGGTGTGAGATTTAAAGTTAATGTGAGTAGATTCTGTGTATTTACAATGGTGTGTGTGTCATCCAGTGCGATCTTCAAAACCTTTGTGCATATAGTATACCAAAGTAAAATATTAGAATGGTGCAAATAAGGCATAAATATCGTGCCACTACTTCCTTAAACGGTATCGAAGGCGAGAAATAAAAGAAAATTGTTATTGACATTAGATGTATTTTAATCCCATCAATTGGATGATGGGGCTATTTATTGATGTATTACTGTTCTAACTATATTGCATTGCTTTTATAAAGAATGATAAATTCCCTGTAACATACGATTTACTTACCTGCCTGCCTGCCATGCTTTATTAAATGAAATTTATGTTGTGCCTAAATCTTAGATATGGTTATTTTTTTTAGGTTTAATTCACCGTAAAATGATTGAAGATGATACAAATTATAAACCAAAAAGATGATTAAACTAGTCCCTTTTTTTAACTCAGATCTATTTAGTTATTTTGGATTAAACAGAAAAAAAGCAAGCATTTTGCAAATCAGAAGAAAACATTTTCAAGTCAAAATCTGATAACTTCGTCTACTTTATAGATTTTGGTATGAGAATTTAAATCGTATTGCAATTGCTGTGGAGAGGAGGCTCCTCCCTACGATAAGAAAAAAGTGCAACACAAACATGTATAGAGAATGACAACTAAAAGTAAACAAATATCAACAACGCATCTTAATGTAATATGTAGAACATATATGCGAATTTAATCAAGAGAACTTTCAAGACAACAAGAAAGTCGAATGGAAGAAGATTTTAAAAGCAAGCTATGAAATTCTGTAATGGTGATTTGTGGTTGGTAGAATTCACGCCCGTCATCGAAGATTGCTGACATTCCTGCGTTGGCTATTAAACCAGCAAGGAGGAAATGCTGCTTGACTTTGTAATGACATGTTTTGATTATGTAGGATTTAATTTCAAAACATGTGAAAGACTTAGTAACCTTGTGCAATAAAACTGTCAATTTTCATCACATTGAGTTGATTTCTTTTCAGTAGATACGAAAATGTAGAATATGCGAACGGAGCAGATATTTTTAAATTACCACTTAACATGCAATTGAAATTTCTAGATAGGCATCCGGCAATCCAATTTTATCAAATAATTTTGGAGTCTATATAATTTTAAGCATAAAAACTTATTTACTGTTATCAATCAACAATGGATATAAATCTGACTTCAAAAATCAACATTTCTTTTCAACCAAGGAATACTTTACAAACTTTTTCTCAATTTAGACAATTTCTCGAAATAAAAAATAATCATTTACACAAACCATACCAAAGCGAAACCGCATCATACAACGTTACGTGTCACAAAATCCTGTGTAAACCTATTACAAAAGGATTTATAGAAAGTACAAAACGATGTAAAGGAAATTCTTTGTGGAACAGCACGGAGAAAGAATTCCCTTCTGTAGGATATACTAGAATCCGCATCATACATACACAAAGCCACTCACAGTCATCCGCATCAGCATTTATTAAAATAAATGAAACGCGAAAATATTATTTTTTACTTTTAATCAAACCACAAGGTAGATTGGATGTATATTGATACATTCCTTTGGGTATTATATGTACGCATACGCAATACACTACAAACAGTTGAGACGTAATTTTGTGAGAAATTTAGTAACAGCGCTTTTCCTTGCATATTTCACCACGTGCAGTTAAGTAAGAACCCTATTGTTAAGTTGAATGTTTGTTTAGCCTGTGCGTATGAAGTGATTGAAATTGCTTTTCAGCAAGAGATTAAACGCAATCAAGGAGTTCCCTACTATGACATCAACCTACATATGACAAGAATGTATTCGAATGTTATTGATTTCTTTCAGGTTTAGGTATGCTCTTACAAGCTCTTTTACACTTTTATTTGTTTCTTGAAACCAGCATGACTAACCATATTAGTGTATTGATAATTTCGTAGGCACTACGCAATAGAAATTCCAAAGTAATCAAAACAAAAAATTCTACATGGTCAATTATTTTGCTAACGTCAGCATTTTTTGTAATGACGTCATTCTAAATATATAGAAAACCCTGTCTCAAATGACTGTTACTCCACGTCCACCAAGTTTTTTTCCAATTGCATTATTCTTATGGATTTTAGAGAGACCTCTCTAGAATCCATAAGAATCGTACAATTGGGTTATAGTCCTTGATATGATAAAGAAAAAAATAAAGCTCCCATGATTCATAGTTATGCCGACGTCAGCATTTTTCTGTAATGTTGTCATTATATATGTATGGTTATACCAAATTAAATTTTGTGAAATTAAGAGATAGTAGAAAAAAATAAATTGGCAGCTAAATTTGGTTTTAGATAGAGCTCTTAGTTTCAAATGATTTTTTGAGAAAAAGTGCCATAATTGTTATGAGATTAATATTTTCTTGTGTCATTAAGAAGATGAACTTCGATTTATCATCAGGAATTGCATTAAAGCTGGGATAGATACGAGCAATTTTAACTTATACTTATACTTTATATACCTAAAGTTTTATATTCCTAAAGTTGTTAAACCAGCAAACCAAGAGCCAAGTGCAAAAAATAACGTCAGTAACTCCAAATTGAATGATATTTAATGGAGATATCTTTTATATAACAACATGATCATATCCTAAAAATATCATCACGGTATCGTTTTCCAAACAAAAGATACCTAGTGTTCTGTTTTTAAAAAAAAATAGTTAAAAATATGGGGAAATTTGTACCTTTCCTACGACAAAAGTCCCATAACTTCCGACATGGGGTCCAATTGACATGAAACTTTATAGAAGGTGTTAAACTAAATAAAACTTAAAGTAAAAAAAAAACAGTGCACAAAATTTCACCCTTATGAGTTATGGAACAAACACCAGCAGGGGGCACTCTGTTTAGCGTTAGAAAGTTAATAACACTTTATTTAATACATCTCATAAATACACCTTATATACAAGTTATTCAAGACTTCAATAAATAAACTCTGTCTGTATGAGTTCTAAGTATCAACTTTTATAAACTTGGTTTCAGCCTTTTTTGACAAACATACAAACAAAGAACTTCGTTTACATACTTCACAGTCTTTGAGAGAAAGTGAAAACAAAACTCGCAATACTTGTCTTTTATGAAAATATTCATATATAAGAAAAGGTTAGACAGTTAAAGTGGTAGACCTCGGTTCATTAGAAACCAAATGATTCTTTAATCATAAATTATTCGTCGAATGACTCATGGCCGACTGTTATAGTCGGCCATGGATGATTAATAGAATATTACGCATAAAGCAAGTAATACCTTTTAAGTGTGAAAAACTTTGAGGTCGATCCTTGAAAAGTCTATTCCGGTTATGTCAACCAATTTCTTTTAACAAAGTTAGAAATCTTTTTTTATCTGAAGTTTGTTTGTAAGGAATTTATAATAGGAATTAATCTTTCGAGTATTAATCTTTCGAATATTAACAGTCAAGTTTCTAAAACATTCCTAACATCTTTTTTCTTTCCAGGAAAAACATTGAAAGGATTGATGGATGGAAGGATAAGTGGACCTCCAGGGCTTCCCTTTTGAAAAATGAGGTGTGGCGATTATTTGTTGACACCCATCGAAATTTTAAGATTTTCGACATGTAAGGACGCCATCAGATGCGATTTGAGTGCCTTTTCCCATCCTATATTAAATGGGGTCCGGCGAATTTAATTGACATGGCAACCTGTCACCCGGCGAAATTCGCCGTTCACCGGGCCAAAAAAGAAGCCCTGTACCTCAAAGTTGCCGGAAAACAACTGAGAAACCAAAACAAGGAACCGATATTTTTCATGTAGGTAGAGTTAGTCATTGCTAGGCGTTGGAAGGTCTATAAATACATTCAAAAACACTGAGAATTAAAATTGAAATCAATCTAACGTCTTATTGCTGCTTAATTCACTGAGTCGTATGATTTTGATTAGTCTTAATGAGATGTATTATTATAAGAAATTGTAAGCAGGATTATAATTAATTACTATTGTTCATACGAAATTGAAATTAATATAATCTCTTTTCAATAATGTAAATTTACAAAAATTAAAATCCACTAAAATTAGATATCCATAAAAATTAATGTTAAAAACTTGTAAAATATATTTGATGCCAAAAGATCTACATTTTGGATTTTTCTTTAAATTAGCATGAAGATGTAGTTTAATCGTATAACAAAACTGACGAAGTCCGATTTTAAAAAAGTGTCCGGTTTTTGAGATATTGTCCGAAAATCTCTATTTTTAGAGGTTTTTAGAGATTTGCTCAAAATCTAACCGCTCGATGTGGTATTTTTTGTGTTGATATGATAGCCCTAATTAATACACGTCTTTTAAAAAACACCGCATGTCCGGCAAAATTCTGGTTCTTGAGATATGGCGTCCGGAAGTTGTCAAAAAACTACCTATCTTTGGAGTCGTTTTTTGATATCTTATTTTTCGTTTTCATGGACTGTGACTAGTCTAGATCGATTAAGCGTGGCTTAAAATACTTGTATATCGTCCGGTACGAAGTTATGGCCGGTCAAATATGACCAAAAAGTACCATTTTTTGGAATGTCTGTTTTTCGTGATTTTCTCAAAAACTAACCCCATGACCTATGCAGATTTTTATAAATACATCTCGTGAAAAAAACTGCATGTCCAGGAAAATTCTGGTTCTCTAGATACAACGTCCGGACAGTGTCAAAAATGCTCAAATTTCGCTACTTGACCATCTTCGTAGCCATTTTACGACCTGATTTGTTCGTTGTGGTTATGATGGAGATTCTTTAGATCGATTCAACATAGATAGAACTATTTGCATGCCAAATAAGAACTTTTTTAGAGCTTCCGTTACGGCGCTATTGCCGGAGAAAGACGATAAATTTGTGTAAATTTGAAAGTTTTGTTTCCGAACACCCATTTTTTTACCTTAAATGTTACAACTTGTGAAATATAATATGTAGAAGATAGTTTGAGCAAGTCACATGCCAGTTTATATACATTTTGGATAAATATTCTGCTCTCTATGGTTGTTACACCGACAATAATTCCTTAAATATTCAAAATATTCGAAACTTTGCCGTCATTTTGCAAGAAAATAAAACGTGAAATTTTTACATAACTAACTTGAATTAGTAGCCCCTAATAATGTGAACATTTGTCAAAAAACCGCATGTTTAAAAAAATTCTTATTCTCGAGATATTTATGAAAAACTGCGAAAAAATCGCGAATAAAAAAATTCGAGAAATCGTATCTTTGCTGTCATTTTAAGAAAAGTTTCGGTTATTTCATTATTTGGAAATTATACTTATTCTAATTATACTTATTTCTAAAAATATTATGTCTTAGAAAGTTTTTATTCTCGAGATATTTCGTTAAAAGTGCAGAACTATAATAGGATTTCATGAAATTAGGGGGAGAGGCTTTGATTGAGGCACTTGTGGTTAACTCTTGCAACTCCAGTATACTTTTCGATGATTGAATCTGGTAGAACACCTTCAGGATGATTACTGTTAAGAAAGGAAAGGAAATCATTGGCAGCAGTCTCATTTTCCATCATGCAGAAAATATCGTCAACATACCGTTGATAAAAAAATATCTCATTGTTTTTG
>JAUKPT010002538.1:0-13124 GCA_032273505.1 Nanomia bijuga
GTTAATATAAATGGTATTGTTTAGAGTAATCGTTTTAATAAATAGATTTCAATAGATAGAGTCATTAATTTTTCGTAGTTTTTTCGACAAAAAAATATAACAATAAGTTTCAATACTAGGTAGATATACTTACTATGATCAAACTAAGAAATGAAAAAAGATTTGGGCGTGGCGCAAGGTTCCCTCATCCAATCCGATAACTGTTTGAATGTTAAGGTCATAGGCTCCTTATAAACCCAGGGTGAATGCCAGACAGGTTTGTAATGTTTTGAAAAAAGTCTTGAATTGATTGATCACTTCTTTCACAATCCACGTTCAAACTAAAATACCAAATTGAAGTATTGATTCCTACGCACCATAAAATTTTACACGTTTTTGGCCAAGAACATGATAAATATACAAAATAAATTATACAGAAATTTGCCCAGAAATCCAAATTATAAAGCATGAGCATGAGCTCACGGAACATAAAATGTTAGATACAAATACAAAATATTAGAAATAAACAGCAAAAAATCAAATTAATCTCAAAAAGTACTTATAAAAGATAAAATATTGAGCAAAAGTATCAAGGGTGTTCAGGTCATTTTTTTCTAAGCATCAGAAAACAATAAATCATATACGACTAAAGAACATAAAATTCCCTTTTCAGCGAGAGATTGACCAATAAAATCGGTCAATTATTTCATGAGTTATTGGCAAAAAGGTGCGAAATAAAACAATATTTTTTTAGTGTAACCTTTTGCTGAATCAGCAAATAATATAAATTAATACTTCAAAAATGTGAAGGATAATCAATAATCGGGTTGTATTGTATAACTTTAATGCTTATTGTCAAAACAAAACGTATGCATAATTATGACATCATAATTATGTCAAAATATCAGTTTTTGGCCGATTCCCGTTCGAGGAACATTTTAAATTGAAAAGCTAATTTTACTTGTAAGAAGAAAAAGAGAAAGGAACTGTGGTGACAGAAAAGAAAAAGAAAATGGTGACTACTCGTTAAATCGTTATAAGGAATAAAACTATTTAGAGAATCGATTGCAGTATTTAATAAAGCTGTCAGTAGAGCTCAATAATCTTACCCGGAAAGTTTTAAGATACTCGAGCCCTGGGTTAGACTTGATTAAGAACTGATTTTCTTGGAAATTTAGTTTTGGGTCGCTGTAAAGAAGGAGCGATGTAGTTTCAGAGTCAGATAAACAAACACAAAGATCATTGATAGTATCTACTAAATTGTGGTGTTTTTTATTGGTTTTAAGGTGACTCAAACCAGTCCTCACCTTTTATAACAATTTAGTACTTTTTGGTTGGTCTAATCAATTTTTAAAAAGAAGATTCTAAAGTAGATAGATTTGGATAGTTCTTGTTACTAACATCCAGTTTTTCCATAAGCTTATCTATCACATAATGATAAAAAGAGTTTTTTTATTTGTTAGTTCTAGAAAGAATTGGAGTTAGAGTCTGATAATGACAAAGTGAGTAGGAGCTATGTGGTGCAAGTAGAGGTTTCCTGAGATAATCAGGATTGTTCTGAATCTTGTATAACATAATTAAACGTCGAAAAATTCTACGTTGGTGGAGTGACTCCCATTCTAACAATTAATAGCAAATTAATAGCAAATTCCTATAAATAGCAAATTAATAGGAACCTTCTGTCAAAATTAATAAGCGGGTGGTTGGAATAAGAATGTCCTGGGTACAATTTTTTTCAAAAATTAATAAGCGGGGGGACGTCTATTAGAGACCAAAGAGTATGCTGAGAGCTGCTCTTGACATCCATTGAAGCAATCAGCCAATAAAACAACAACTTTCAGGAAGCTTCATCCAGCCCATAGTCGATCCTGAGAACTCAGTTCGTGATTAACCCTTATCTTGAATTGAAGAACTTTTCTTCCTTTCTTGTCCGAGGAAATGTTTTCATTAATCCTCACTGAAAATCAAAAAAGGAGAAGAAATTTCTTCGTGGACGTCGGAAAGGAGTCCATCATTCATTGGAACGGTCCATTTAGCTAATATTTTTCGGTGAAAAGTCGCCATATCGTTACTTAAAAGGATAAATTGGTCACTCTTGTTTGAGGAACCTTCTGGATCAAAGTGACAATTACATTTTCTAAATATAATGCACCACGTGACTGTCTTTAAGAAAAATGACCTATCTGTTTTTAACTGAGAAAGATTTACCGCGGTAAAAGATACGGTTCCTCGCGGTAAAAATCCTAATTCACCTCGGTAAATCTACTAATTCACCTCGGTAAATCTACAAATTAATCGCGGTAAAAATACAAATTCATCTCGGTAAAAATACAAATTCACCGCGGTGAAACATTGAATTTACCGCGAGGAAGGTTAAATCTTTCTTAAGAAGCTATTGACCCACGTGGGTTAAGTAAAAATTGTCTTCTTTTGCTCGGTTAAAAGATTAACCTCCTTGAGAAAAGCGAAAAACAATTGTTCGCGCCTAACCAATCATATCACTTTACTCGTACGAAGTATTTTTTTGTGTAACCTTCATTTTTATACCAAACAAACAAAATCTATAAATAATGATGGTTTTATGTGAAGAGATTGTGAAGAAGCAAGAAACGTTGTTATTCAATTAAAGGAGGAATATAGCTTATTGATTACAGTGGCGGATTTGACCCATTTTTTGAGTCTCTTCAAAAGTGATATTTACCCCAAAAGTTTGAAAATCGAACTGGAAACGCATCGAAGTACGTACTTCAGGACAGCGTTTTTGGTCCTCATTTTGAACCCAGTTTATCAATTTACAGGGCTAACTTAACATAATAAAAACCTGCCAAAAAGAATAACTCTTATCAAAGTGACGGTCTTCATGAAGACACTGAAGACACTCCACATCCGCCACTGGATTATGCATTATAGCTTCGATTTTGCACAGCAACTTCATTATCCATCCAACCACCTACAGCCTGGTCCCTGACAGCTCGCAAAGCCGTTTTAAAAAGGGTTGAAGTAACTTTGCTACTTTTTCGACTAATGTTTAAGCCTACCTAGTAAAAAATATTAGTGGGTACAACAAAAACGTAAAATTAAGTTTTCATTTTTTAACGTTCGGTCTGTTAAGCGTTTATCCCCCATCCCCACTCGTCTTAGCATACAACCCTAATTGTGATTGCATTAATATCTATTTTTACTTGTTAGAGGAAACATATTATTTTAAATTTCAACATTTTAATAAGAGGTTTTAGTTTTTTTCTGAACAGATTATGCCCCTACACATTGTTGACCTTTTTTCTGAGGAGTCCCCTCAACTTTAAACCCTTTTTAAACTGATTATCTAATCTAATACATAGCTCAAGTTAATAGTCATGCGAAGGGCCTCAATACACTGTAAATATTATTATGTTTATTTTGCTACATTTTCTTTTACATCTTCGTTATTTCTTTATCACGCATCAACACGTGTGCAAAATATTTGCTTTACAAAAGTTATGTGGAGTCACCAAGCCATATGTCTGGAAGTTTTTAAAGTAAAGATTTATTAATCCGACTGAAAAAATAAATATAAAAAAATAAGTTCTTTATAATGTAAATGTAAATTCTTTCCTGGTGTGTTGTTTTTAGATTTTTTTCAACTCTAGTGCATTTTTTTTTTTTTTACTCAGATACAACTTCTATTTATTTATATGCACTTTTTTTAAAAAAACGCCCGTTTTTAAACGAGGAGATATCTTACCACACCTATTTATCAGTCTCCCAAGGAAAATATATATATTTCTATCAAGAGAAAATCATGAAAAAACGCCCGTTTTTAAACAGAAAGAGGGCACTTCTTTCTTTCTACCCCTTAGGGGTGGGATATGTTTTTGGCAAATTATGAGGGGTTGAATTTACCTCATCTTGAATAGGGTGAATATTTTGGCCAACATCGCATCCCCTGGGCAGGGTTGGATAAGAAATAGGTACAATTTCTACTATTTCACACCCTAATACAGGGAAGAAATAAGAAAAATAGAAAAATGGTGTTTGAAAGAAATAACCTCTCCTTAGATTCTTAGGGGGCATCAAAAAGCCATATTTATCGAGAGAAACCCATGAAAAACATACGTTTTTAAGCGCGATTTTTTCCAAGAGAAAAGATATTTATTTATCAAGGGAAATGCTACTTCCCACCCCTATATATTTCAATCAAGGGAAACCATAGAGTGAATAGAGAAAAAATGATTCCTATATTCAACAATATAGGAAGCGTTTTTTGATCTTTTTCAAAAAGAGAGCAACATATTCATTCATTAGAAAAAATTATCGAAAAGCCCAAATTTTGGCCATTTTGGGAAAGTTTTGCCCAATTTAGGGCTGGTATTTTTTTTCTTCGAAATTTGGACTCCATCACTTTCAAAGGTTTATAGAAGGTTAACTTGATGCAAAAAATCAAAAAATCTTATGATTAGTTATGGAGTAAAGCGCATAACAGACGGACTGACAGACTGACAACCGACAGGCAGACGGATGGACAAAGCCTAATTTATAAGACCTCCTACGTCTATGGGTCCAAAAATAAAGACTTTTTGTCAAAATAGTACCAAATAGGTACCAATTTTGACCATTATCCCTAAAATATCTCTATTAGGAACCTCTGAATAAAAAAGGGACTCCTAAGTATTCATGAAAAAAGTTGATGGAAACCAAAAAAAATTAGAGCAACTGTGTTTGCTGATAGGGTGAAAAAATAAATAAGAATCTGTGAAAATTGAAAAAATAGGCATCTTCTGAAAATTTATATTTATTCTTTAAGCCAAGATATTTCTTATTTAATCATTAAATATTTACAGACATAAAACTAAGAAATTTTTTACAAATATCTATATATAAAATAGTACAATAATGAGTGAAATGACAAATTTATAATTTATCAAATCTCACTGACATTCAAAACTAAGAGAAACGAGCCGTAAAAAAGGACGGCATACCCAAATGAATCCTTACAAAAGTGTTTGCCCCCCCCCACACACAGCTCTTCGGCATATAAAAAACCATATAAGAAACCAAAAAGAGAGAAGCTGAATTTGTTTTGTTTACAGATAGGCTCACACTTCACAGGGTGAGTTCTGTTTTGTTCAAAGATAAGTATTGTAACAATGAACTTTTTACTTGTTTTATTTTTGTTTTTTTAAACTGGAAAACAAAGCCCTCAAGAGCAGTGCACCTCATTATTTTCCCGTAAAGACCGAGAAAAAAGTTAGTATCCATTAATAATTGCATAATGGTTTTTAACCCATTTGTCAAATGCCATCATTCTATCGAGAAACCATGAAGGGAGAAACTGGATATGAAAAAACACCAGAGATAGGCTCATACATTGAATATACAAAATAAAAATTATGTATCGATTCACTGAAAGAGACCAAGCTTCTTGGTCAATTATTGATTAATTATTTCTATTATTCGTTGACTTTTCTGCATCCTTCGACCCAAAAGAAACAGAACCGTAGTTAAATCGTCCTTTCACCAAAAAAGATCTCATGAAAACAACAGATTGTATCAAAAGTGGGAAGGTAACAGCAGATATTGCAACAGAGAAGGAATAAGGAAGATTAGAAGACTGGAAGAGATGCAGGAGCATTAGACGGCTTGAAGGGACGCAGAAACATTAGAAGGCTAGAAGGTATGCAGGAACATTGGAAGGCTGGAAGGGATACAGGAAGATTGGAAGACTGGAAGGGATGTAGGAAGATTGGAGGGATGGAAAGGATGCAAGATCATTGGAAGGCTGAAAGGGATGCAGGATCATTTGAAGATTTGAAGGGATGCATAACGAGACAAGAGGTGATAAAGATTTGGCTGAGAATACCACAAACCTTCAAATTTTGTGCAGTATGAAAAGGTTTTTGATCTTCTCTCCATGCGAGATCTCAGTCATGTCTTGATGTATACTCCTAAGAAATTCCAAAGGTTCAACGCCCTCCGATTCTTTCCAATGAACATTGGTGGACAGTTTGACGAAGCACTTAGATCTTTCACAAATTTTTCACTTACAGTGTCATCCCTGAAATATATCCATTGCATTACGGAAAACAATATGTACCTGAGAGGTATTTAATTTTCAGTTTTGTTTAGCTTTCGTACAGGACGGTCATTTGAGCGCATCACATAGTTAGCGATATCTCACAACTCAATCAATAATAGCAGAGTTTCAAGAATTATTAAACGATCTTGACTCAGTTAATGATGATGAAGTCCCTAAATGGGCTAGTGTCATCATTAATATTTTCAAAACCTTCGTCAACATTATTAAAAAAACTTGATACTCAAGAGAAGGAGATTGAAAAACTAAATAGTTTTAAAACAGTTAGTGAACAAGTCACTAACGAATTAAAAACAAATCTTGAGAAGGCAACTGTTCGATTAAGAACACTCGAAGACAAACTTGACGATATGAAACAGCGAAGTCGCAACCAGTGCCTACTAATCCATGGTGTACCCGAGCAAGCCAACGAAGACACCAATCAAGCTATCGATGTCTTCAACGATAAATTGGGATTGAATTTGTCAAAAGTGGAAATTCAAAGATCTCATCGTCTCGGGCCAAAGAAATCAAACCGGGAAACGAGAAGTAGTCGAAGGATAAATCGTCCTATAATAGTAAGATTTACTAATTTTCGTACGAGGCAAAATGTTTTTTACAACAAGAAAAAACTTAAAGGGGATAGTATCTCAATATCTGAAAATTTGACGGCCAAAAGGGCTGACCTGTTGAAAAAGGCAAAAACAAAATATGGAAAGGGGAAGTGCTGGACATCTGAAGGTCGAGCATTCACCAAAGATGCCGACGATCTAATCCATATTGCAACGGACGATAATTTATTAACAGACTTCTGTCCTTTCATCATTTTTTTTACATTATTGATTCTATTCTTGCGTTATAACAATTGTTTAGGGCTGCGTATTTTCGATCGATCTTGCATCAAAATATACAAAGGTAGTAAAATTGTTCGTTGCGTTTACTTTATTGTATGATGTTTATGTTTATGTTATGTTTATGTTATACTGCAGTCTCTCATTAAATAATTGAATTGTGTTCTATTTTTTTTAGCACATTACGATTAATCTGTTTTTAGATTCAGATCCAATTTTGATATATGCGATTACTGCTCGTCTTAAATTTATAATGCTACACAAAATCTCTCAATTTTTTTTGTTTAAAAATTCTTTTGCCCTTAAAAAAACGATAAACGCAAACTTAAAAATTGTGATGTACCACTAAAAACCTCTCCAATTTTTCTTTTTAAATATGATTATGAATCATAAATAGTTAGTTGTTGTTTTTTTAATCGTTTTTTTTTTTACAAACTACGAATCCTTATCTTAACGACCTTTTCAAAAATTGCCTCTATATACATGCAATGTATGCTGTTTCGATTATTTAACTTGCTACGCCAATCCGTGTTGAAACTTGTGTATTGTTTTAGCTACAAATGTATTCTCCGCATACTTTTTGCTTTTAGCTGAGTTTGTTATCTTATTATTGTGCAGCGTGGAACTTATCAGAATATTGTAAATTGATTTGGTCAACGATGGCCTTGTTGAAACCAGGTCTTACCCATCTCGCTGAAACACGTAATGATTCCTTTTGAACCTGGTTTCCACATGTTGTCATCAACACACGCGTAGACATTTATACAGAAACATATTATAGAAACATAATATTTATGTACAAAAAAGTCAATCGGTTTTGAAAAATTTCTGAAAGGAATCAGTTATATACATAAGCTTATATATTGAACAGTGGCAATTCACGCTGCAATCTCGTTTGCATTTATTTTTTTCTTAAATGGTTTAACTTATATATTGTCGCTTTACTTTACTCGTACAAAAGCAAAACCGGACTGTCACTTCCTGACTTTTATTTATACTACTTGTATTTTTATGCAATCTTGATCATTTTATAAATCAAGACTGTGAACGATGCAATGTATTACCGCGCTCTGCCTATCTGTTCCTGGGTAGGAGCGAAAACTTAATTATTCGTCAATATTAATTCCTAATGAATTACTTTTTTGATTGCATATTTCTTGTCCTATTTTTGATTGTCTTATTTGTTCTTTTATGGTCTGTTTTGTCCAAGTCTGTTTCTTACGTTTCTCTTGACCAGAACTTGAGTCTCTCATGCCAGAGAAATACATTAGACATTAAATTGATATATGATATTCTCAACACATTATTCACCCTCTCAAGCCTGATCTATTTGGCACTTAACAATCCGTGTGTATCTTTATTAAGTGAAGTCATAATAGAATCTACGTTATACTTATTACTTAACTTATTTTCCCTATTTAGTCAACTAAATGCTGAACTTCACTTATTTATATTTGTATGTTTTCTTGTGAAGTTCAGAGTAACTATTTTCATTTTTTGTACTATACTTATTTTCTCATTTCGACGACCACACGTCAGTTACGCACACACATATTTTTACGCATTTACCTAAGTACAGATATCCATTCTAATCCTGGCCCTTATTCAGAATAGTCTAGTAGTTTCCTTAACTTTTGCAACTTGAACTTGAACTTAAACTCACTAAGCACAGACGATTTTTACAGATTACTTTTATTAGAAGCCCACAATACAACTTTCAAGTATAATATCATCTCATTATGCGAAACAAGCTTAAATGATACTATCTCTGTTAAAGAAAATAGTTTACCAGAATATCTTTATGTTCCATCAAATAATCCTGATGGAAGTAAAAACGGTGGGACGCTACCCTTAAAAATAAGAGATGATCTATCGTTTGGTAAATGTTTAGTCACGGAAATTACAATTGGGAGATATTTTCTTTACCGTCCTTCAGAAACCCAATTCATAAAGCATCAAGTGCCGAGTTCAACAGCTTTCTAGAAAATTTTGAAATTCTTCCGAAGGAAATAAGATCTGTTAAGCCTTATGCAATGTTCTTTGTTGGAGACTTTAATGCACATTCCCAAACTTGGTATCCTGAAGGTGATACTAATGCTGAAGGTTATCTCATTGATGAACTCTTTTCCTCATTAAACTTAAACCAAATAATTTCTGAACCAACACACTTTTTTCGTAATGACTGCCTACATTCTTGTATCGATCTTGTTGTTACCGACCAACCAAATCTTATTTTGGAAAGCGGTGTCTGCCCATCCTTAGATCCCTTAGTAAAACATCAAATTACATTTGCTAAAATTAATTATAAAATCCCCCCTCCCCCAAAGTTCACAAGATATATTTGGCATTTCAAATCAGCTGATACTAAATTAATAAGAATGAGTATTGCAAATTACCCTTGGGCTGAAAGACTAAGTCAATCCTAAGTCAAGCATCTAACTGAATGTATTTTAAATATTATGTCTAATTTTATTCCCAATGAAGAAAAAACGTTCTCCTCGCGTGAGACGGAATGGTTCAATAAGGATGTTAAAAATCTTTTAAGAAAACAAAACAAATATTCAAAAAGTATAAGAAAAACGGTTACAGAAATGAGGATGTGGTTCCATTAGATCGGGTTAAAAACCAATCATTACAAGCTATTAAAAATGCTCGTGAAAATTTCTTTCGTAACCAAGGTCTCAGACTTGCTGATCCTAATACTGGCCAAAAGACTTACTGGAAAATTCTGAATAAGTTTCTTAACAAAAGTTGGATACCACGCATACCTCCTCTATTAGATAATGACAAATTTATTTTTGACTGCAAAGAAAAAGCTAAACTATTTAATGACTACTTTGTATCCCAATCTAGACCTTTCGAAAATAATAGTTCCTTACCGCCTTTTGAATACATCACAGAATTTAGAATAACAGACTTTGTAGTATCGACCGATGAAATTAGTGAAATCTTGTTAGGACTCGACGAAAATAAGTCCCAGGGCCCCGACAAACTTTCTGCAAAAATGATAAAATCATGTGGTTATCAATTAGCCAAACCTTTAAAAATTATCTTTTACAATATCCTTTCCACCGGTATCTTTCCTAGTCAATGGAAAGAAGCTAATTTAACTCCTGTTCATAAAAAGAATAATCAGCAAATAGTAGCCAATTATAGACCAATCTCTCTCCTACCGATTCTGACTAAAGTGTATGAAAAGATTATTTTCAAAAACCTCTACAATTACTTCAAAATCAACAACTTAATTTCAAATAACCAGTCTGGCTTTACGCCTGGCGACTCATATAATAACCAACTTCTTTCTCTTGTTCGTGAAATTCAGGTGGCGTTTAATGACATCAGTTGTCTTGAAATTAGATCTGTTTACCTTGACATGTCCAAAGCATTTGATAAGGTCTGACATGAGGGTTTAATTTTCAAACTAAAACAAAATGGCGTTGATGGAAACATGCTACATTTACTTAACAATTATCTACATCAAAGAGTCCAACGTGCAGTAGTTAATGGCTTCGAATCCGATCGGGGTGAAATCCAGCCAGGTGTCCCACAAGGTTCTGTCCTCGGCCCCTACTTTTTCTAATCTACGTCAATGACCTTGAAAAAGGTATTACTTCATCTATTAAATTCTTTGCAGATGATACTTCTCTTTTCTCTATTGTGAAAGATCCAAAAATCTCAGCTTGTAATCTTAACAATGATTTAAATCTCATTAATGAGTGGGCTTTCAAGTGGAAAATGAGTTTTAATCCTGACCCTACTAAACCAGCTGAAGAAATCATTTTTTCTCTCAAAAAGAAACAGTCTGATCATCCTCCCTTATTCTTTAAAGACATAATGGTTAAACGAGTTAATAGTCACAAGCATCTAGGTTTAATTCTTGACTCAAAACTGGATTTTAAAAATCACATAAATGAGAAGGTAACCACAGCCCGCAAATGGATAGGTATTATTAAACAACTTGCACCCTACCTGCCTCTTAATTCTCTCACCCAAATCTATAAAATGCACATTCGACCACACCTTGATTACTGTGATGTTATTTTTCATTCTCCCGTCGTAACTAACAATTTCGACTCCACTATGTCCTTAAATTTCACAATGGGGATTTTGGAAAGAACTCAGTACCAAGCTGCAATTGCCATAACTGGTGCCTGGAAAGGTACAAATAGGAATAAGATTTATGAAGAGTTAGGATGGGAAACATTAGACTTAAGACGTTATTCTCGCCAAATGATAATGTTGTATAAAATATTACATAATCTAACTCAATCTTATCTTAATAATCCAATTCCAAGAAGGAACCATCGATCACTTCGCTTGCCATCTAATATCCCTGAAAGTCGTACCCGAACTGAGAAATTCTGTAAATCATTTTTCCCCAACAGTGTTAAGTGCCAGAACAACCTTGATCCCACTATAAGAAATGTGCCCTTATTATCTCTTTTTAAAAAGCGTCTCCTTGACACTATTCGTCCACCAAAAAAGGAAATATTTGGGCTTACTGATCGCCAAGGTTTAAAATGGATCTTTTATCTTTGCGAAGGTTTGAGTCCTCTCAAATCCCATAAACTAAAGCACAATTTTTCTGACACCATAAACGGTACATGTTCCTGTAATCTGAATAGTGAAACCACTCACCACTTCTTCATGGCATGTCCGAACTACAACTTATTCGCCAAAATCTATTCAGTCAAATAACTTCAATTCTTTTACAAAAGAATATAAACTTTAACAATGCTAAACTGCCTCACTTGCTCCTCTATGGACACGAGTCTTTAGAATTTTCAGAAAACCGTAAAATTCTTACCGTTAAGTTCATATCTGAACGTTTCAATTGATATAAGTAGCTTAACTCCTCTCCTCCCCCTCCCCGTGCGCGTAAGGTAAAACCTTAAATTTTCATCTCGTGATGCTCTTGGCGTCCTCTTAAACCAAAATGCTGTGTAAATAACCACCATAGCGCGTTGATCAGTGAAGTTGGATCAAGACAACCTGGATGCCATAACAATTCTTCTTCTTGAAATACTCGACGCTTTATTCGGTCGTTTTCCTTTTCAGCTCCATCCCGCCTCCTGACTTCAGTAAAAAACTTTTGTAAGTTTAGATTAAGCTCTACTGAAGCAAACTTTTCAATGTCCATATCTTTGTTTTTTGCAGTAGGCCATTCATTGTAACAATTTATCCACTTGTCCGTAAACCGTTGTGTGTTTGTATTCGTGGCGTTTGATACATAAAAATCAATGTTGTGATTACTGCCAAGTCTTTCATCTGTAATTTCACACAGTTCAGTTCAGTGAGAATAACTTTACTTTACTACAATATCTACAAGTACGATACGATACCCCGACTGCCAACCGTGTTTCCTCGTTTACTTCCTTTCAGTTTCACTTTCCGTTAAACTTTGTTTGTTTATAGTTACGCTATTATGGAGAGACGGGGTTCAAAATATGCCAAATTTAGCCAATTCAAACTAAAAAGCATCCACGCAAACCCCGGAACTGCAAAAGCGCTATTGATATTTGTACTCGAAAATCAAACAAAAAACGCAGTCTGATCGGCTAATTCAGAGTTCAAATTGAAAATATCAAAAATCTGCACTCTGGATTAGGCAATCAGACGGCGTATATTTTTGCATTTTTGCAGTCTCTTCAGATTTCAAACGAAGAGAAGATTAAAACAAAAGTCTTTTATCTATTTAGCTCTTTAACTTTCGGCGTATATTTACGTAAGAACCAAATCGCGGCTTATCTGTGTTCGACGTATATTTACGTCATGCATTCTATAACATATGGAAGATCATAATATAATTTGTATTGACCCTATATACACCCCTGTGATAGATAAATGTTATGTTTTTACTATAAAATATAAGAAAGAAGTGTTTTCTATAAAAAATCAACAACAAGAAGCACAAAAAAACTTTTTTGCATTGAATCATTCTGTATTTTATCTTTCAAATGAGTCATAGGGACATTGAGCATTATAGCCGAATTTCAACTGCCGGTAGCGTTTCGAAAGGATAAGTTCAAAAACAAACCACGAAAGAAGTAATAAAAGAAATGGTTTTTATCTTAATTTATGGAACTTTTACCAAGGCTGAGATAATTTTTTAAGATTATTCAAGCTTCTCTGCATGCTACAAACTTGTGTTTATCTCATTTTAAATGATATAACACCTAATGTTCGCACAGCGCTTTCACCAGCTATGTTTATTTTTAGTTGGTTTTTATTATGTGAATGTT
>JAUKPT010002539.1:0-13124 GCA_032273505.1 Nanomia bijuga
TGAAAAGAAAGACAAAGTTTCCCACTGTAACTCTAAAATTTAAAAAGAAAGGTGTCTATCGCCAATTTCCTTATTTTCATACGAAAAAAATACTGCGAAACTGAAACAATGCAATGTAGTAGTCTACTTGTTTTTACGTTTTATATGTTTTTAGTATGCCTCGAATAAACACCCCCTCTGGTTGGGGGCGCTTAAAAGAGGGGGGCCGTTTATTAAAAAAACTGAAAAAAGGGAGGGCGTTTATTCGAGGGGGGCGTTTAAAAGAAGGGGGCTTTTAATCGAAGCATTACGGTATGTTTCGAGGCACTTGCACAAAACGAAAGATTGCTGTGTCGCGGCACAAATTCTGCAAATTCCTTATTCTTATGGATCAGGTCCCATGGATTTTCTATTAAAAAAAACACATCAAAAATACAAAATCAAAAATTTTTCTAAAAAATAGATAAAAGAAGAACGAAAACTATATATAGAAACAATATTTACAAGATTCGAAATGATTTTTAATGTGAATACAATCTGTGTTTAGTGACTCTTGTATTTTCACACTTAATTCATAAAACAAAATTATACTTTAAACGCATGAAAACTATAGAAACATTTCACAAAAATATAATACTTAAAACAGCGAAAGTTTAGATTTAGATTAAAATTTCGTGGTTGAGTATTTTATTTTAAATAGAACTTCGCAGATTCATTGTTTACTATGGGCAAGAATTGCGTATTGAAAAGATAAGGATTGACGGTGGAAAAATTATCAGTTTAGCGTCATATCGAGACATCTTTAATATTTTAATTTTACCCATCAATGGCGATGTAGGCGAAAATTGTCGGTAATATCGACCAATCAGATTATTACATTTTGTAAACAATGTTTGTTGTTTTAGTAAATGGTAGTCATGAGCTGATTGTATTTGGACGAGTTTATATCAGTTTGCATTTAAAAAAGCTGGTATTGTTTATTATTGATGTTTAATGAATAATTTTTTAGGGAAAAAACTAAACCTAAAACTAAATATGATGCGGCCGGAAAATAAAACGCTAAAATTTGAACGCTAAACAAATTTCTTTCCGATTGCCTAGGCCTAATGGACAAGAAATTAACACAATACACAGATGAGACAAACTCGTACCCAGTGCCGTCGCAGCGAATTTTTAAAGCAGTCGACTCATGAGCATTGGGACAAGGCTGACAGGTACTACTGTATTTCTAACAAACCTGGCCGTTTGATTTTAACGGCCTTAGACTAGTTTGACCATCTTCAAGTTGATAAACATTTTGATAAATTGAATCAGTGTCATGACCTTCAGGTGGATCGCGTGACCCTGTATCTCGCTTATGATTGGCTGGAACATCATATATCGATGTATCGTCTGTTGCATAATGCATAGACCTATTACCTTGAGTCGGGGATTCGTTAAATTTTTTATTTAAAGGTCTCGTGGTATAAGCACTTGCCGGGTCGTATTCAGGAATATCAGAATCTGATGTAGTTGGCTTCTCATGTGTTGCAGGCGGCCTACTACTCAACGGAGGGAACTTATTCTGATGGTGTTGTTGTTGGTGCCCTGCAGTCGCTGGAGTTTTATATAGATTTTTCGATGCTAATTTCAATAGCGAGGGCTGCGATGGATCGAAGACAGTGTTGTTTGTCGACGGGACATCATAACCCATCTTTTTCATAAGTCCAGCACTGTGCCTCTTTTCAAGAGTTGAAGTAGTGGCTGCAATGTTATAATAAGCACCCGCGCTGCTGCCGTCTTCTGAAGTCGGCGAACGATCGACACACGTCGGAATATCGTATGTCATTTCACGATTTTCTTCGTCGCGTCGGACTTTGTAATGCGAATTACTCTCACGATGTAGTTTTTCTAAATCTATATAATGTTCACGTTCATTGTCAACATCCGTCGTCGAATTGTTGTCGACGATATGATTGTAAATTGGTATTTTATTAACGGCAGGATTGTCGATGCCGCCGTTAAATTTTGTCCTTTCTAAGGTATGTGACGGAACGTCGTATATCATATCGTCGTCAATATCACCAACCATTACCGGCGGTTCTATATATTTGTTTTTATTTGCGTTTATATCTGAGCTGCGCCGGCGTTCGGCGTCCAAGTCTTTTTTATGTTTTATGCCGTCCGTGTTTCGGCGTGGTGGAGGCGGTTTTTCGTTTTTGATATTATTTCGCGAGATCGTCGATTGATCAAGAGTATGCGATCGCGATGGTATATCGTATATCATTGAATGGTGTGCCGGACGCTCGGGAAGCTCGCCGGCGCGCACTTCTGAATTTTGCGTTTTTAACAACGATGGTTGTGAATTCGAAAAATGATTTGGAGGTGTTTCGTAGATTTGAGTTTCTGGCGGTCGCTGTTTCGTCGAGCCGATCGAATATGAGCGTTGCGCGTGTTGAGGTATCTGTGGTGGTGGTGCTTGGTAATGGTCGTCGCGAATTATCTGTCGATCGCCTGCGCACGACCCTTGACTAATTATCGATAAACGGACATCGTTTGGAATATTCGTGTAAATTGAATCGTCGTCGAATTTTGGTACGTCATAAATGTTATCGTCATCATTTTCCATTTCCATTCGGATTTGATTCGGGGTAATCTTTTTATCGAAACCGGTTTTCGGAAGAAGTCTCGGTGAATTTGAGGTAGGCGTACGATAGCCAGATGGAATAATAGCAGCGCCATTGTTTCTATTTTTAGGCATAACCCGTGGCGACCCAGACGTGGGTGTTTTATACCCGGCAGGAATATCCATATTTACGTAAGGATGCTGCTGCGGTAAATTCAACCCATCCGAATGCACTTGTGAGCTTGGAGATTGGTATCCAGAGACATACTGCTCGATTTGCTCGTGACTACTCTCAGTTGGTTCGATAAACAATGGTATTTTGCTCCCATGAGAGACAAGGTAGATACCACTATCATGTTTTCCCGCGTTACCCGTCGATTGTCGGTTATACGACTTACTTCCTGCACTCGGTAAATGGTAAATATGATTGTCATCGTCGAATAAATTTGCCCCGTCAACGTTATCCATCATTTTTAAATCTTTCAACGATTTACTGAGACTCGAACGCTTATTAGGAACATCTAAACGGTCTTCGGATTTATATTTCACACTACCAGCCATACTGGCTTGTTCCAGTTGTTCGTACGCTGTTTGTCTCGAACCAATTTGAAGAAATGTACTTTTATTCACTGCGTAAATATCTGGGCAAGACGTACTCTTCTTTGCATCCAACGGCGCAACAATTCCGTACTTCTCTAATATATTCCCGCTTTTGATTGGCTCGCTGCCGTCATCGGCAAGCAATTGAGCGTTACTATTGGTCGATTGGTCTCCTTCGTAACCAGCCTCCTCTCGAGTCTTTTTCTTACGTTTAAATTTTAACCCGATTACTAAAATGATGATTATGATCGCTATGAATCCTAGTATACCACAAGTTATTCCGATAATGAGCCCCTCTTTCGAAGGTCTGTTGTCGTCTCGGGTGTTTTCTTTCAACACAGGCGCTACTAGAGTTGA
This sequence comes from Nanomia bijuga, assembly GCA_032273505.1. NCBI lineage: Eukaryota > Metazoa > Cnidaria > Hydrozoa > Siphonophorae > Agalmatidae > Nanomia > Nanomia bijuga. The sequence goes on from JAUKPT010002539.1 coordinate 3,542, forward strand.
TAATGGGGCTGGTTGAGACATTTTTATACGTCTGTTTTCTTCTTTCTATGCAAATAATACGTCAATGGTCTCTACTTTGAGTGGCAGATGTCATTTGCCAATGTTGCCGTACCGATGCTTTGTTGTAATTTGTATTTCATATTGCCTAAAAAAGAGACAATGGAAATATAATATGATTTGCGAAACTTTGTTGGATTACGATAACAGCACCAGGTCAAAAATAAAAAAAGGTCAAAGCCAGATATTTCTACCCTAACACATACTTTAAAGGCATAACATGATGGGAAGAGAAAATGCTGCGAAACTTGCGAATCTTTCGCAACTTAAAAAAAAGTTAATAAATTAAAGACTTAATTTTGGCATCATTTTATTTCAATATTTTACATAATTTTGAAAAGGTTTTGAAGTCAGTTTACATTTATTACGGAACTTTTCGGGCACTTATATTCTGCACATTTAAATTTCAGACAAAAACTCGATATCTCGAATTTAACAGATTCAACCAGGATTTCTAACTATGTTAAAAATACATGGATATATAATGAAACTGACTTTTGGTACCAATTTTCTTTTATAAGGACCAGGACAGCAGTTAAAATCCTTTGAAATCTAAACTGTCCGAAAATTTTGTTAATACATATATGTGAAGATTTAGATTTAAGGAAGCTAAAAACATTGAGGGGTAGGTGGCATATACTTACTAACTCAACATTTCTATTTCAGATGATCAAAGATGAAAACATGATAATTTCATATTTTTTACACATTCACAGTACCTTTAAGACAAGATATCTCAATATGACTAAAAAGGGGACAAACAGTTTATCATTTGAGAAATGACAATTAGTCAAATAAGCTATACATTCTTCTGAAATTATGGATAAACTAGAATATCACATGATTTAGAATGGGAAGGTCTCGATGTAAGTAAGTTTTGATAAATATTTGATTATTTATGTTGTAAGGCATGTATAATTTAAGGTTTTGACAAATATTCTGAATTTACAAAAAGTGCTAACGTCAAGACCTTTTGTTACGCATGATGATGATATTGATTTCAAAAGAAGCTCTTGCGACCTCTTGTACTGTTTATTTTCATTCTATAAATGAGTCTTGGGATAGGAAGATTTGGCAATCTGTCTCGTCAAAATATAGAACTGTCATTATGCTTTATAAGGTACAAAGTAAATCCAAATAGAACTGATGGAGTAAATGTAACGAACACAATAAGGTACATCAATGCCCAACCTTTTGTGCGCTTTTTATCCAGCACCAGCATCGATTCTCACAATGATTCTTTGGGGGGATTTCAGGACACATTTTTGTGGTGTTCGGGTCGGAAAATGACTGAGCCAAACTCGATAAATCTGCAATTCCAAGTTTTTGAAGGTATATCTACAATACTTACCTTTTTTTAATGCCATTAGTAATGGAGAAAAAATACGCCCAGTCACTTATATTTATCTTATCCGTTAAGACTATCGAATAGTTTCTTACGACGTAATAACAAAATTCATATATTTCTATTTCTATTTTAGTTCAATTATAGATGTTAATATGATATTACATGATTTGCCATTTTTTTGTATAACGGTATAGCTTTAGTTTTCATCAAACGCATCTTTTTTTCGTTTTTATCAATTCAGGCACATTCTATTTGATTTTGAATTTAGTATTGAGCGATTTGCATTAATTTCACATCAAAAAATTAGAAAAAAGGTAAAATGAAACAGAATAGAATTAGGTATAATATTATACAAACGCTTTTAACACCTTATTTTTTTTCAAAACATAATATATCTTAAACAGATTGCTTCCAAAAAATAAATGATAATATGATATGTAATTTGCCAAAATGAAATCAAAATTTGTTCATGACTAGTAAATAAATGATTCAAAAGGTGAAATTCTTGGAATACATTTCCATACAGCTTTATATAATTGAACATCACGTCAGCTAATTACATTACTATTTTTTTTATATGAAGAGATGGTGATACTAACGATACAGTCTTATGACGTTTAAAAAGATGAATGAAATGTTAAACTACAAAAATTAAAACGTGATAAAAGAAAGGGTTGATAGAATATTTCATGGACTATTTAAAAAAACGTGTTTTTCGCACTCGTCAAACAAACATTTTGGTACAGTAAAAAAACGTGTCCATATAAGAAATGGTTGATGAGTAAATGCAAGTGCAGGGTACCAGTGACCAAAGTTGAAAAAATACAATAATGATCTAGTGTATAGAATCTAGTGTAAGAATTTTTTGAGATGAAAATTATGAACGAGGCAGATTGTCACCAGATACTCCAAATTACTTGCTGACTAATCTTAACAATTTTACTTTGAATAAATAAATAAAGATTCATGTTTCATTGAAATATGGATTCCTGGGGGTTACAAATAAACCAATAATTACAGTAAATGAAGCCAAATATTTATCAAAATTCATTTATAATGTGTCTAACCCAAACTACTTAATTGAATTCAAAATACGCTTTTTCTTTGATTAGATAATGACGTAATAAATGATCCCGTGCCGAAAGGTTCTCCCACATTGGCGCAGAAGAAACCAAGTACGAAACGAACTGAAAACCTGACAATATTTTCTTACTACCTTACTAAAGCAATGATTAGTGACTTCTCTCACATGTCAATAGAGTATAACCGATACTACTCAAAAGAAATCACTTTTTCCTACGAGATAATGATGTATAAATGATAATATAATGATATATATATAAATGAGTCATGTTATCAAAATCGAATATCATTAAGATCGAATTTCAATTTACTACTTGTAAAAAAAGAAGCGCAAAAGAACTGTCTAGAAATCAAGATTATCTTTTTAATTGATGATGAACTTTGGAAGGGAAGGGAAAGCAAGGAAAAAGGGGCCAGAAAACATACTCAGAACAGACTCTCGACGCCGCAAAATTAGGAAGATTGCAATTATTAGTTCTTTAATTTCATTAGTCTGATGATTATAACAATTTCTTCGATATAATTGGACTAAAAACCAAACATCAACATCTTACCATAACACTTATATAAAGATCTATAGACGGATTTTTACGTGACGTCATTTGTTTACACTTAGCCTGTTGAAACTGCATAGGAGACTTGTTACTATTGATGGTTATAGTAACAAAATGCTATTAAAATCAGCTATCTCCTATCCATTAAATATCGTAAAAGAATTTTCACATGAGCTTGTAAACACGTGAAAAGTGAGCAATCAATTCTTAGTATTGCAATGTTTACTAGACTTCTACGTGGTTTCAGCAGGCAAACAGGCAAAAAAATGTAAACATAAAATCCGTCTATATCTCACTATACATATTTGTTTCTCAAAATTTCAAAGAAGGAGCGAGCTTAATCATCGATCTCACTCAAATTTCAAACGGCAAGCCGTCAAAAAGTTGGTGACTGATCTACATTTGTCTGACGCCGTCGTGCCAAACAACACAACAGACAACAAAATCTCCTATTACCGAGGAGGTCAATCATAAACCAGGTAAGCAGGATGCATTCTTTAACTCAATTTCTTTGCTTCGCCGATCGTTTTTCCCAGCAGGAAGTGATGCCTATTCGTCACTCATATTTGAAGTCAAACCTAAAGAGAAGAAAAATATTAACATTGATATTTAAAAACAAGCCTAAGTTGAAGTGTTACGATAGTTGTATAAAGCATTTCACATTAAGATTCATAAGAAAAGATCAAACCTCATTAAGAGACTCCTTATCTGAAGCAATTATGTAAACAAATCATTCATTACAGAAGGGATAAAGGAATAAGTACCATAAATAATCTAATCTTGCAATGAATATCATTCATCAATGCTGAACAGTAACAAACAGTCATCAATAACGATCAAAACAGTATAATTGGGTGTAGTTTAAATGAAAATGAAAGAGCCATTTTAGTTTGATCCATTTACAAAAATCTAAACCAATATCTTTTACAGACTTAAATTTACCATTATCGTTTCCTAACAACGTCTTGAGCTAATTCAAAATTCGCTTTTCACAAAGACCACCATAAATTCATAACTAATAATGTACCCACACGAGGAGAAGAAAAGTGAATTATACAGTATATATGTTATCATATCAAGCCAGTAACTGTGCGATGTTCTATGTTTCAATCCAAATGGGGTCAAACTAATGGATTAACTTCCAAGTGTCACCGCTATGTTGACAAGCTCGTTAACACATTATGAGGTTTATAAGGATCAAAACATCATCGCATCATTAGAATAAAGCGGGGAACAGGATTTTTATGTAGATTTTATGTGTTCCTTCACTAACCTAAGAGCATCCCAAAATGATTTAATTATCTTTTTTACCTTTCATTTCTTGATTGATTGATATAAAAAAAATTATATTCATTTCAAAATGAACACAATCCTAACGAAGCTTCTCTATAAATAGAAATAGACATTTAAAGAGGAAGCTGAAACTTTATATACATTTATGCTTATATGCAAGCCATTCGAATATGCGTTACATTATATCCATCGACAGTTTGATACCCTATGCGAAAATATCGAAGATGATAACAGATACATACGGAGAAAGTGACAAATTGTAACTTTCTATTGATATAAATCCTTAATATTTAAGTTTGAATACGGATGTAGTTTTATAACTGTCAAAGTGTATAATAAGTCACAGGAATCAGCGTCACATGTCACCTAATTTTCGTTCAATTTTGCTTTCATAAGTCAAAATGTGATAATAAAAAAAATAAAAATGACCTTAAGTTCAATTTTTTTTTCTATGAAATGTATCATTCATAGGAAAAGTAAAGTTAGTAGTTTTGACTACAATTGAATTTTTTTGACAGATTTTCTAAGCAGTATATAGGTGCAATCCGTCAGCCACCAAAAATGTTAAGCAAAAAGAATCATTCGGGGAAAACAAGACCAATAAGATTGTTTTCTCACCCTCATCGCTTATCATATCAGTGATTTGTCAATATATATAGAGCTATTTTTCATTCAAGTCAAAATGAGATAGTAAAAAACACAAAAACCTTTTACAAATGTATTAATCAATGATAAAGGAAATGTATAGGCGAACACGGATCGTAGTTTTGAGTAAAATGGACATATTTCTAAAACATTTGACATATTCTGAAATTAACTCTTATTCTTTATCTTGTTTCTATGTAATGACCTCTCAAGTTGCTAATATTCTAAATTTGTAGATACCATACATCGGAAAATCATTTCCAAGCTTTTATCAATTCATATGCTTTTTGTGTTGACATCTTATCAGGATAGTGCTGAGTTCAATCATATCAATTTTCGTAATGTATCAATCAATACAATAGAAAAAGTGATAACAAAAAACAGGTGTTTTGACTAAAATTGGCATCTTTTGACTTTATAGCAACAATTTATTGTATTAATTTCTAATCATATACTTTTTTGATTCATTCATTTTTCAACAATATGTTCCGAGCTTATTTAAATGAACTTAAAAAGCAATTAAATCACAAGTCCATGTAACAAGTCCGCATGTGAAATAAAATTTAAATACAGATTAACATTTTTACCGATATTAAATCCCTTAGGTACAACAGAACACTATTATATGATTATTCTATCCTATTTATCAGAATCTTCTTCGTATTCCCCTTAAACGTCTGTACAGGTAACTAATTATTTTAGTTTGATATTTCCATTGTCATCCATAAATCAGAATCAGAATTAGGAAGTTTTGTAACATTTAATAACATCTTCATTAATAACATCAAAATAAGTTTAATACCCTCAAAATATAACGTACACGTGAAATGAAATATTAAAATATTTCCTCACCAGAAGAAATGAGAATTATCAAATTAGATATTATAGAAAGTTCTTGTTACAAAATCACAGTGACACTTTAGCCAACTGCTCATAATAGCTACGTACTAACAACCTCTATGACATAACAAAGGAGTCGTTAAAACGATAAACTAGATAAAATGTTGCTTAAGAGCATGTCTAATATACCATTTATCAGTTGTTATTTCACCGCAGAACGAATGTTTATCTTTGTAACGAGCTCGAATTGGTAGAGAGCATGTGCGTGAATGGGTCATATTGTGGCTCGTGTGGCTGGTGTGATATTAATCCAGTAGTAGTTGAAGGGAATCGATACGAATCTGTCCTGATTTCTGAGTGTCTCCTAAGTTTATATTTATATTGGTATTGATATTTAAATTGAGAAATTTTGAAAATTGAAGCACTGGATACGCATACTTTAGAACCTATTTTCCAGAGTGACTGCCTTCATCGCGAACCCAGTTTAACAATTTATAGGGCCAGCTTAGTCTTAAAAAATAAAAACCTGCCAAAAGGTCCTCTTATCAAAAATAAGTGTCTTCATGAAAACACTGAAGATACTCTGCCACTGCTTCCGATCAACAAGGACATCTCAAGTACGAAGCCAGATTCAGTGAGAAAGTATGGCATGAAGCGGTTAAAGTGGAGCAAGAAAAAGAAAAAAACCCATAAATGGTAAATAAAAGTTCTAGTGGAAATAAGCTAACAAAATGGGACAATACAAGTCTTAAACCCTGAATCTGCCTCTGGCTCACCTCTAATTAGCCGTCAAACATTTCAGCCGGCGAGCGTCACTTTTCTTTTGCATCAAAGGTGTTTGTTAATTTGTTTGGGTGAATGTAAATATTATGTTAATCTTCTTCAATCTTATGATAGATTGATTACCTTTGATAATGTTCAAGTTCAGCATTGAACAAACATCGGATAATTTGTAACAGGCATTTAAAGTTCAACTACTACTGTTTAAACACCCCTGGTTCAGTCATCCGAAAAAATCTATCCGGACGCCAATACGGAACATTTTGATAGCGATCCGATCAAAATATCCTATAAAAATTCGAAAAAGGGTCAATCCGTAAGTAGTCAATGAATCGATCCGATGAAAAACAATCTTTTTGATTGATCTATGAGTTATGCTCCGCGTAATATGATTACTGCGGTAACGATTTTTCAATACTGAATTATTCGATCCGGAAACGTGATCCGGAACGGAATGGTGTGAAAATCGATTCCGTTTTGCGATCCGAACAAAATAATGAATTTCGTAATCGATCCGACGCACAAGCGGCTCAATTTTACCGAATAATAGGTGCGATCCTGAAACTTTTTTGTGTTAAAATACACGATCCGCCGATTTTTAACGAGTTTTCGGACAAGTTTCCAACAAATTCAAAATCATAATAAGAATGTAAATTTTGAGTTTAGCCGACCCAGATAAGTTGAGGATATGTTTTTGTAAGGTAAAAACATCGTGGATAAGTCAATAATAGTAAGATTAAAACCAACAATGTAAACTTATGTAACGATATATTTCTAATATTAGACCCATTAATAATAATATTGCTAGAACAGATAAAGATATAATTGCCAAAATCCGGCTGTTTCGGCCACGAAGCTTACCGGCTTAATTTAAAATGTCACTATTTGATGTTTTATTAAAATCAAAAACGATGAAAATGCTTCTACATGAACCACATATTGATGATGTATATTGATGATGACAGTTCCAAAACTTTGCAACAATCCCTGGTAATATCGTTCAAGTCCATCAAACCAATTTCTAATAAAAATGGTCCAAACAGTGTAACAACTCAAAATAAACTTGTGTCTTTTAAAACTTACTTATAGTTTTTTAAGTCAGTGACATTAAACACAAGCACAATATCATCTGTGGTTTTGACGTCTTGAGAATGTTTTCCTCTTTAAAAAGATAATTGGATTAAGCCTGACCACAAAAATCTCCCGCTCTTAATATCTGTCGCTTAGAATACATATTTGAAAAATCAATGCTAAACCTTTAACGTATGCGTACCTTAGTTTGAACGGGAGTACCTTAATTTGAACGATGCTATGGAATTGAATAGCGATTTAATCATACTTAGATACGCTTTTTTTCAAAATATTTATGCTTGCGTGAAAACTGTGCACATGAGTACACCAAATTACTTTTTTCTTATTTTGGGCTTTGTGGTGTATTTTGACAGTGATTTGAAAAGGATCAAATTTTGAAAGAATAACAACTTCTCCAATAAAGATGCATATTCAAAGTCACTGGGCATCTTAACTTACCCATCGTCTGTCTTTTCAAAATTAATGATCAAATTCCCCTGGGTATCGTTAATAAAGTGAAAATGGAACTAATTGCGACTTGAATATTACGAGTATCTTAGTTTGAACGTTCAAACTAAGGTACTCTTATGGCTTTATTGTCAAGAAAAACATGTTATTATTCGTGATTTTCAAAAAGCGTGCATTTTTAAACGTGCATTTTATGCGAATACTTATGCCAAAGCCACGATAATTAAAATTGCACGCTCCTTTTCAAACCCTATTTCTTAAAATGAAAAGAGAAATGTTTTGTCTTATTTGTTGGAAAATAAAACTGTTAAAATAATTTTGTTGCATAAATATAAGACGTATGTAAGACGTATGTAAGACGTATGTAAGACGTAAACTTATCCGGGACATCTAACCCATATACTATAGGAGCCAGATTTTGTTCTGAACAAGCCCATATCTACAATAGTCAAATAAATGATACAGAGCAAGTTGATGATATCAGGCAACAGTGATCTTTCAAGAATTGCTTTCATTGACATAGTTGATTACGCTGTACAGGCTTCCACTGCTGAAAATGTCAAAAAGGCACTCAGTGCGACAGGAGTCATCCCATTTAACCCCAAGAAGATAAATTTGAGTAATTTTTCAGGTTGCAGAGTAGAAAATGAAACTCCTATCAATGCTACTTGCAGCGAATGTTGTGTTAAAAGTGTCGAATTGCATCCCCTTAATGAGAGTACCTTAGTTTGAACGTTTAAACTAAGGTACTTTTCGCCTTATTGCATACTAGCTCCATTTAAAGGTTTCTTGACCCTGGAAAAACCATTTGAAAAGATAACCCAAGTGCCAAAAGTAAATAATAAGGTCTTGATTTTTACCTGAAACTTGTCGCAACTCACCAACTAAAAGAAATTTAGTACTTTTTTCATTAAATATACGATTTGTTGTCCAAAATAATGTGTTTTTCATAAAAATACGACAACAAAAATTACTTTGACTACAATCTAACTCAATAATAATAAATAGATAACCTTGGTCAGTAATAAATTACATGATCGTGACTTCTCCTTTTCAGGTAAAGTTTACTTTTGACAAGGGTACAAGTTCAATCTCATCTGGCTTTCTAAAGGCTTTGTCGTTTTCATCTTACTTCCAATGTTTTCCTTTTTTTTTCAAAATACATTATTTCTATTTTTCACGAACACTATGATCGATGAGTGTAGCGTAGTATCCTTTTTATGGCATCTTGATTACTTTGACATAATATCCGGCATCAAAACTTGTATTTTGTTCAGAACTATCCTGCTCCACTTCTTCAGGGTTTGAAGCACCATCAACTTTTTTCAGCTTCTTTTTTCCTTTTCCACAATGACTGTATTTAAGAGTCGTGTTACACTTAGAACTAGGGTTCACTTCCTGATCTTGCAGATTGCTGTCTTTTACCACTACTCCTGAAGCACTC
>JAUKPT010002540.1:0-13124 GCA_032273505.1 Nanomia bijuga
ACGTGTGTTAAGCACTTCGTGTGCGCGAGTTTTCGCGCTCCTAAACGGCTTTGCGTGCGTGTGGGCGTGCGCGAGCGGGATCGCGCGTGTCTCATGACAAAGACTGGTTTTCTATCACTTTCTGATGTAGAGAGAAGTAAGGGAAAACATTAACTACCAACAACTTCTTAAGAGATGACCAGATCATAGATCCAGCCCCTTTTCGATGCAATTTCATAATCCATTTCGATTAAAACAAACCCGAAAAAAAACAAAGAAAAACCCCGAAGAAAACCGAAAAATCGAAAAAAACCGAAGAAAACCTTTTTTTCTGCAGACGTGTTATTCAAGAGGGTGTTTCTGCCTGCAACAATTACAAGAGGGACAAAGCGAGTGAAACGGATAAATCTTTGCAACTTTTTTACGGATGACGACCGCGAGCCCTCGCATGTTTTCGATTCCTGTAACAAAATGATAAACAGTCTTGTCGTAAGTGCATCCTTTAAATTGGAGAAATTTGTTCAGTGTCCTGAGTACTAACTTAAAAATAAGAGACAGTGCGATATAACCAACTCAATAAATGACAAACAATTGGATTAGTAACGTAAGAACTCAAAAGACTGCGCATTGCGCGGTATACAATATCATTGCGCATTCAGTTTCAAGGAAAAGCATGTCAAAGAGTAAGTGAATAAAAATATTTCGAGTTTCTTCACGAGCGAAATGATAATAAAGAAAAACAATTTTGTTTTGTTTTGATTTCATATCAAGAATACAACGAAAACAAGCGAAATCTCATCTCCTCAAGTTCATGAAAATAAGCAAGAGTTACTTAATGTATTTATTTAATACCATGTCGTTTTGGATTCATCAATTCGACCTAACCCTTCCTTTATATCCAACCTTTTCCCGTCGTACCTCATGGGATGTTTTGATTGGTCAATTGTTTTAATGACGTCACAGTATGTTTTGATGATGTTTTCGCGACCGGATAATTAACATGACAGTTAGAAATGCTGAATCATCAATTATGATGACGGTTAGAAAAAAGATGACGCACCAAGTTGTGAATCGTATTTGAAAATGTATTTTCTTTTTTTTTTGAAGGGAAAATTATTCTTTCTCTTTTCTAAAAATTGATAATTTGATAATTTTAGGGGTGTTTTTTATATACATATTGTAAGAAAGATCGAAACATGAGTAACTGTTTTGGCCAAAACTCCGAATTTTTTCCCCATACCATTTGCCAAGTTCATCCCTGTTTTAGGATCCGAAACAATAGAAATAACTTACTTCTTCCCTATTTTTGGGCAAATTATTTACCCTTGAATCGAATGATAAAGTGTCCTTTTGAAGAAATATTATCGAGGGGATGAGAGCTAGTTTTAGCAATAATTAAGGATCGAGATGATGCATCTTATTTTCAAAGACGTCTTGATGTACTATGAGAGGTGCTAATTAATTTCGATATATTAGGGGGAGGGGGGGCGAGGGTAAATCACTTATTGAAAAGGTGTAAGAGACGTATGAGAAAACAATACAATTTCTACACCCCTGCGTCAGTCATCCGAAAACTCGTTAAAAGTCGGTGGATCGTGTATTTAAACGCAACAAATTTTCCGGTTCGCACCTATAATTTAGGGGATCGGTAAGATTAGAGCCGCTTGTGCGTCGAATCGATCACGAAATTCATTATTTCGATCGGATTGAAAAAAGGGATCGATTTTAACAGCTTTTTGTCCCGGATCACGGTTCTGGATCGAATAATTCAGAAATTTTCACCGGATCACGTTTTGGGATCGATTAGAAAATAGTTACCATATTTAATCATATTACCCCGAGCATAACTCACAGATCGTTCAAAAAAGATTGTTTTTTATATGATCGATTCATTGACTACTTGCGGATTGGCCGTTTTTTCGAATTTTTATAGGATCGCAGATGATTGCACCATAATTTGATCTGATCGCTACCAAAATCTTCCGGATTGGCGTCCGGATCGATTTTTCGGATGACTGACGCAGGGATGTATTTCTGTAAATCTTAAAGGAAAACAAGTTATTGGGATATAGTGAACGAGATTTCTGGTGAGTGATTCACCCCATGGGAGAGAGGTGCAGTGTTAGGAAACAATAGAAAGAAAGTTATTAATTGCGCAAGCACTTCGTCATTAACAGATGTTCAAATAATGAGCTTATTACTAGAATAATCATTATCATGTTTACCTCCCCTCATTAAATCATGAGGCCATCATCTAGATGAATTAAAACTCTTAATGCTTGAACAAACAAATTCTGCGGTTGGAATAGATTTGCGATTGTAAACTACTCAACGATGAAGAAATAACATATCTGAAACAGAAGGGCAATATGCGTGTGTTTACATTTGACTAAAAAAAAGGAGAACATGTGTTACGTGAAGGGTACATAGAAAGCAAAGACTACATTCATGAATGGAAAAAGCAAAATTTGAACACGTGTTGTTATTAAAGAACAAAAAAAAACGCTAAGAATCAGAAGAGTTAAAATGAAAATGTAACACTAAAAAAAAACATGAATGAAAACTGAGAATTCGCCATGTTTCGATAATTTTCATACAAGAATGTTAATCATTTGTTATCCTCTGATATTGGAAAAATATTATTGCAACATGTAGCGATTGTGGTCTGGTTAATCCGAAAAGTTAATCTGATTATGAGAAAGGATTAAGATGGATTCTTTTACAAACAAACTAATTGTATTACTGTTGTTGAAGCTGGGATATGAAAATCTGTTCCTCGAAAGAAAAATATTGAAATTGTTTTGGTTGCTTTGTATGGGTCTGATGTTGAAACAAATGAGATTTGAAGTCTGCAGTAATTAGAATGTCCTTAGGGATTATTTTTTGATAATAGTACGATAAAAGAAATGAAATGAATTTTCGCAGAAGTATAATAGAGCTGGGTAGGTAACGAAGACGAATAATGCAAAACTTCATAAATATAATTTTTAATTATCAAACGATTTAAAAATAATAAGGGTTTTTAGTCTAGTTCATATAAAATATTCAACTAAAAATAAAATCCTAGCTGGACAGAAGAAAAAGAAATTGCAAAACTCAACATTTCTAGATAGCTAGTAAGATAAAATAGTAATAATAAATTGTACAAACGTGAGACCTACAAAATTTGAGAAAGTTCTAAGAATTATAAACTACGTGGTGGGCGGATCAAATTAATGAAAGACTAGATCAAAACTTCAAACATCTCATTTTTTAAGATTCATAAATTCGTTATCAAGATATAAAGATACCATGAGCTTGATAATGAGGTGTGCATATAATTGTGAAGGAAAGAAAATAAGGGGGCAAGAATAAATGCTAACTATTATTCTTTACTGGAGTTGAAAATAATCTGCGACGCTTAAATTCTGAAATAAAAATCAGATCTGTAAATATAGGAACAGAATGGATAAATGAAATAACAAAATTGGTTATGAAAAGGGTTGATATATAAACCGCACGAGCTAACAATAAAATAAAGAATTAACTTCTCAATTTCCTTTTCAAACTGGATTATTTTATGATACATACTAGGTAATTAACCAACTGAATAATCTTGTCTTATGCTTTCAGGTAGGCTCTGCAGAAAAGATTAGAAGGGTTGTGCAAAATGGAAAAACAAATAGCAAATTGGTTTAAAACAAAAGACACGTTCAAAAAGTCAAATTCCTTTTCTTTTTTTCTCTTTCTTTGAAATAAGGTATTAATCTTCGTTAATCTATAATAGAAGGTATTTGGGAAAAACACAAAAATAAACAAACAAATAAATAAATTAATTAAATAAATAAAAAATAAAAGAGCATTGCAAATGGGGTCAAATAGAGAAAAATGAAAAATGCGATAAACGAGATGAAAGAAGAATTTCGAAACAAAAGAAGCTATTCAATTCATGTTCATTTTCTTTTTCAATTTGCAAAAAGCAAGTGACATGTGGATTATTCTGGTTACTAAAATAAATTGATCAATATTTTATTTAATGAAAATAGAATTTCATTTGTTCAAATTAATCAGGGATATGTGATAGTTTCAAAAAAGCATAATTAATGAAGCATAATTTATTATAAAAAAAAAGAGATATTCAAGAAATCGGTAATCTTTTAAAAGAAAATTAAAAAGTTATGAAATTTGATAGAATGGGAATAATTGGTATAAAAGACGAAGACAGAAGAAGAAGAGCCGTTGAAAAGATTGATTCAACTTCATCTTTAGCTTTCACTGCTTTTGTGGGAGGGGAAATCGACCAAATGTCATGTTTGTTAAACTGTCAACCTTTTTACAAGGGCTTGCAATACATAAACTTCAAAAGACATATTTTCTTTTATACCTCAAAGTAGAAGTTATTTTGAAGAAAATGGAGCCAACAAGAAAATAGAAAATATCAAATTTATATAAAACTATTGGAATCGAGCCAACTAAAGGCCATTACAATTTATATAGAAGACTCTGAATGTTATGTCCTTCGACTTTCTTATTATTGACAATTCTTCAAAATTCTTAACTAAAAAGAATATTGCAAGTTTAAATAGTAGCAAAGTGTATGTTATGTCCTTCTACTATTTTGATTTCATGGAAATCTATTGTTCTCAGAAGTCAAAAAACTAAGAAAAGACAAATGTTATAGCGTTTCAACAAGTTTTCAGTTTCATGTAATTGTTTTCCCTTGGAATTTTTGAAAATTCGAATTAAAAGTCTTAGAAGTTTTTTTTGAAATAATCAAAGCTTGAAAATGGTAACACGGTTTATTGCGAAAATCTGTTTTATTTTGTTTTTATAAAAAAATGGATTGTTTTTGTTTTCACAAAAAAAGGGAAGCTGAAGCTGTAGTAGATTTGTATTATGAAGCAAAACAAAACAACGATACTTTTTATTAAAAGAGATGGGAGAGCTCAAAAGAAAGGGAAAAAAACAGCTGCCCGCTTTTTGTCAAATTGTTAAGTCAAAGAAAAAGTGAAAAGAAATGAAAAAAATCAAATTCATTAAGTTTAAGTGCAGTTTTTCATTCAATTCTTTGATATACAACATTAACCATCTAATTGTCTTACACGATACTGCTACTGGTACAATATCCAGACCTTCAGATGATGAATAGGATTTACAAAATCTAGATAACAAACTATAGATTATTCACTAGATTATAAAAATATTTAGACAACGTTAAATATTTTGGCCAACAGCCCCCCCCCCCAAAAAAAAAAAAAAAATAGGAAAGAAAAAATTGTTTTGCACCATAAAACAGGGAAGAAATAAAGCAAAATAGCGGGCGGTGGGGGAAGAAATAAGAAATTTTGGCCAAAATATTTACCGTTGATTTTAGAGCAACCCAAATTAATATGAGATTAGTCTCGATAAAAATTATATATGAATCAAAATCAATGACATAGGCAAACAACGTTTTTGAATAAAGAAATAAAGGAGGAGTTTGAACCTAATCTTCTCTAAATGTTCCATGTCTAGTAATGATAGAAAAACAGTTGTGTTTTGTTTGAAAGAAAGTCTAAATTATAGATTTCCGACTTAAAACACTAAATTTAGAATTGAGTCTCCCATGAGATCCATATTGAATGAGTTATCCTCTCCTATGCATCATTTCCGAGAAACAAACTTAATTCGTGACTTCACTAAAACGTCCAATCCTCAAAGGATCCAACACAAGGGCTATCGGATAGTGAGTCCCCCGTCCGCCCCTTTTCTCTTGAGTTCATTATATGCAACGTGACGATAACAAAAAAAGCGGAAGAACAACAACACTACAGAGCAAATCATTCCCCAACTTAATTTTGTGTTATCTCGGCTGGGCTGTTGTAATTTTTTTATTGTACTAAATGTTTGTAATTTTTCTTTCTACTTAAGGCCTTCAGCTGCACGATGCAGTTTTGATGGACAAAGTTTGCAAAAGCATTGTTTTTCTCGCCTTCAACAGCACGACGCAGAATTAAACGGTTTTTAGGCGCACGGCGCATGCAATTCCTATGGCGAATGCCGAAAAATATAATTGTCTCCTGTCGTACAACGCAAAACAAAGTCTCCCTTTCTTAGAATGTAGCCCCAAAGTGCCCCAAATTTCTTTCTTGATTTCCTATTTTCACGTGGCGGCGGTGCGGGGGAAGCTGGAGAGGCTTTTACCCCTCCAGTATTTTGTCAAGCACGAATGTGCCATTTTCAACAAGGGAAATATTTTTAATATATCAATTGACCTATATTTTCTAAAATGTCCGTTTCTTTTCTAGCCCTGTCCGTTTTATCTCTCTAAACTTGGAAGTATCAAATTACAGGAGATGAAGAACAAACGACATTTCAGTATACACAAGAAGATAAAGGAGACTTCGACCTCATTTAAACGAAGACTACATTTCAGACATGTTGTTATCAGTTCGCGATAAGAGAGAGATGGCGCACGCGATAAAAGTGCGATAAACAACCTCTTATCATGTTTTGTCTCGATCGAATCGTGTTTGTTGACATGGAATGCGTGATAGTCATCAGACAACAAATGATCCTCTTCTACAAAAGAACAACTGCTCCATGAAACGGAAAATGTCATTTTCAACGTGATAATAACTCCCCTGAAAAGGTCTACAGGGTTTCTGTGAAAACAATATTATTCTGCAAATCTAAGTAGAACGCAATAGAATTCAATTGAATTTAATTGAATTGTATTTATTTCTCTGGAAAAAAAGAAGCCAGAAAACATGCACGTAGATTTAAAGTAAAACTTTCAACATTAAATTAAATTCGTAAAAAAAATATAAAATACAAAATAGGGTCTACATGTTTGGTTAGAAGGGCATAAGAATGGCCACGAGGAAAACAATATTAAGTCATTTTACAAAAGATTTTGATCATTCTCGTGAGGTGACCAGTATCCATATCCTAGGGAGGAAAAATTGTGAGTCATGAAGTCTTATATATGATTTACCCCCCAAAAAATAAATACTTGCAAAAATGGAGAAATGATATTTCTGGTAGTTAACTTTATTATTGTCATTAACCTGGAAAATGGTTGTGGCTAGAGCTTTTCAGACTTTTTCAGAGGCCCTTTTCATCAGTGGCCTTTTGGTTATTTACACTCTGTCTGGCGAGAAGAGTGCATAACGTCACTTTAGCATCATCAACATGCTCTTTCACGCAACAACATAATTTTTTACCAGGTCATTAAAATGTAGGAAAAATATAGAGTTAACAGGAAAAGTTTTCACACATCAATTTGATACCAATTTTTTGATTCCTCAATTTATATAATCTCATCCCATGTGACAATATATGAGAGAGTTTTGACTTGTAATCCCCCCTGCTATCTCCAATCTCTCGTTCTACGTGTCAATTCACAAACTAAAAGTGACAAGTTGTTGTCATGGTAGCTCTAACATGCATGCCGCCATTTTTGAAAAGTGTGAGAAACTCCCGTCCAATCAGATTTCATTTTTTTCATCATCACGAGGTTACAACCTAGCTTTATCTGTTTGAAGTCTGAACGACTTTAAGGGTTAAAAAGATGTCGACCGCTTTGCTTGAAAGCTATCAGGACTTTTCGGTATTCAGCACAAACTAGTGCATTGTTATCGGAATTTGAAATGCAGATAAACAGATTAGCTGATAGGAAGGATACATGAAAGAAAAACTGTTTATGCATGCTATCGATTCAATGTTAAGAAAGTTGATCTAAGCATTATTTTATTCTAGATAGAATTTGGAACATTGATGGCACAAGGTTAAGACTGGTATCTGATTCTTAGGTGAATCTCAGTTTGAGTTGATAGCAAAAACAGATAACCCGTGTGATTGGTCAGAAATCGTGTAATCTGTGAAAGAACATGCTATAAATAAAAAGAAGCAAAACAAAAAGATACATCTTTAAAACTGAAGATGGTTTTCGGTTTAGAGAAAACCGAAAAAAAGGGAATTTTCCCATAACATAACCTAGTGTTACTCAACTAAACTTTCATAATATAGATACTGTAGACGGACAATTGAGACGAAGAATAAATTATCATAATTAACATAAATTAAGGTAGGAAAAATAGTTATGAGATATAAGAGGATAATAATGATAATAGTCAACTGGAGCCACTCAGATGCATTGTTTACAGCTAATGAGCTACTTCCTCTCGTCTGGAACCAATAATTGCTCATTTCCCTCAGGCAGCTATTTTTATCTTTTTGAAATTATTCCGATGATATTAGCAAGGCGATAACATATCGTGGAGTCTCTGAACATTATAGAGAACTTAATGGCTAGGTCAAGAAAAAAGGCTTTTGAAATTGTCACTTGGGAAAAGAAATCAATTACCCAAAGCATCTTCTCTCTCTGTAAAGTGATCATTTAAATATAGAACGTACGTAAGTGAAAAGGACCTTTGTTAGTACGTTTAAGTAGGTTAGTAAGGCCAAAAATAATGTGTTTGTGGTTCCGGTTATCTGACCGACCCTCTCTTATTGGCGTACAAATATCCGACCAGAAAGAATTTATTTTCCTCCTCGTGATCAAAATTATAAAATTGACGTCAAAAAGTGTACAAAGATTTAGATTTGTCTTCAACTTCAACTTCAACCTAATTGTTAAGGGATAAAGGGAACGTTGAATGAGTAAACACTTAAATATTCGTCCGATTAACGTTAATTAGTATTCGAATTATGGAGACATTTTTCCTTATGAGACGATAGGATAAAATAAAATAAAAAATATAATAAAATAAAATAAAACCCCGACTGACCGAGTCGGTCAGTCCGTGTCAAACTTGTGTAACCGGACCATACATTTTTTTTTATTTTTGGCCTAAAGCGTATAAATAGGCAAATAATAAGATAATAAGAGGAGAGAAAATATCAAAACTTAAGCCCCACTATTTTTGCGTGATTTTAGTTTTAAAATTCATCCTCGTGAATGTCATCCACATGTTTAAAATTGCAACGTTAGCTAACTAGAAAAGTCATAGCATGTCCCGAAACCCCACCCCTATCATTTTGCACGATCTCGATATTCTCTATTGGAAGACATGCTGGGAAAGGCATTGCTCTACATAATACCTAAGCTGCAAACAAACAAATTAGCCGCTTAATTGCATTAATCCTGTTTCTGGAACGTTTCTCTGCGTATTCAAAAAGATTATCCAGGAAATTATCTGTAATCACCCGATTATCTCAGACTATAGAACTGAAAAGTAATTAGAATGTACAAAAAACGTTTTATGGGCGAAGAAAAAAGACATTATACATTTTATTGGCTCGTCTCATGCCATGCAATATATTCATTTTTGGAAAAGTAAGGAAATGTTAAACCACGCTGGCAAACCTTGATCGAAGTAAAAAACCATCTTGCTAAATGAATTTAGTGATTTCATGGAAATGTATTAACAAAAAATATATTTAGCAAAAACTTGTGATAACTTTGTTATTTGCTTTTGCATAGATAGTTATATTCTAAAAGCCCATTTGATTAGTCAGAAATTTTGCACTAAAACGAGAAAAGAGCTTTTTGCTCTAAGGTTTTATTGATAACAACCAAAAGCTTTATTGCTCTTAACGACGCCTTAACTACTTTGTCATGTACTCAATAAAAATCAAACTCGACTTCCATGTGCTAATTCTAACTTGCCCACGTTTCCCAACAAGAAGCATAAGAATACAAAACGCCTGCCAGATTTGAGAAAATCGAACCTTAATAAAATCCTAAGTTGACCGATACAAAACCCGATATGCATCAACCGTAGTACCTAAAAATAGAAGCCGACACCTTTGTTCAACACCGTTACAAGATTATCAGATTACAGGACATATTTCCGGGTTCAAGACGGGATCCGATAGAATCGATTGTTTTACACAAATTACGATCTAGTCGTGAACTTTTCGCAATGTGTCGAGTGCGGTACGATTTAGTCAATCGAACTTGTCAGCATACTGTTGGGAGCGATAAAGGCCCTGGGTCGAGTCTATCAAGATTAGGATGAATGAATGGCCGCGGAAGGCGGAGTATGCTCTGATGTTCAAAACATGTTGTCTTATTCTCAAAGAGAGGTGCACTCCCAAACACTCTGTCTTCTATTGTCATCAATCATATATATTTAACGTCGATCAAATTCTGCTTTGTAATCTACTAAAGATGTTTTAAGAACGAAGATATCATAGAAGCTAATAACGGTTTTCTTACTATCCACTCAACAAAAATACTCTGGAATATTAAAGTTAACTGACTGAATATAGTTAATTGGATATTCAGAGACAATTTATCAAACTTGGATAGTTCTTATGCCTAGAGGCAACGATAACATTTAAGTATGCCATCTTAATTCGTCTCAGCAGACATAAAACAACTTAAAGTTCAATTAATGTTCCCTAGCATTCTTTGGTATTTTAGAACAGTTGAAACTACATCATTATTAGATTTAGTCTTTATTCACAGTCTCAGGAAATGTAATTTTCACTTTGATCCAGAATTTTCAAAAGGTTTCTCAGTTATCAGATATCCAAAAGGTTCCTCAAAAAAGAGTGATCAATATACGCTTTTAAGTAACGATCCGGAGACTTTTTACCGAGTGTATTACCTGCTAAATGTATTGGAGGACCAATCCAATGAATTTTGGACTCTTTTCCATTGTCAAAGATGAACATCGATCTATTCATTTCCAGGGTTAATGAAAACATTTCCTCGGACAAGGTTCCTCAATTTAATATAATTTTTGGAAAGTGACGGAGGTTGCTGAGACTGTGCTCATCCTGAAGAATGTTCTGAAATGAGCTCAGAGTAGCTCAATGATACACGATGATAATTTTCCGCGCACGAGTCTTATATTTTCATACTACTTTCCTCACAGTATCGTGTAAATTGAATAATCGAAGTTTTCGAGTTTTGAGATGAATTGATGAAATATGACATTTAGGTGATGAAGAGATGAAGAGATGATATGAAATTATGAAATGAAGCTGAACAAATTGAAAACCTTCAGATATGTTATGTTCACAAGAAAGTGAAGAATTCTGCGTTAAGTTTGAAGCTGTTGTTGTTGTTGATTATTTTTTCATTTTTTTCATTTACATTCAAAATAATTTACAACAGGAACAATATTTTGGCCAAAATTTCTAATTTCTTCCCTGTTTTTCTAACATTAAATTATAACGTAAATGGTGAAGTATAAACATTTGTGCTAATAATGTAAAACATATTATAATTTTTTGGGTTAGTCGCAAAACAATGTTGCTATGTCACATTTCCGATAGGAAAGGATAGAATTTCTGCCATCCTTCAAACCGAAAGACCTATTTCACCCAAACATTTAGATTGACTAAGCTTTTGTTTTTCCAAGCCATGATCCGGAATGGAAACACCAAAAAAAGTTTTAAGCAGGAAAAAACAATGGGTCGAAGGTCGAAGCACTCATAGAATCAATATTTGCAGGAACCAAAAATGATTTCAATGAGCAGGATTTTATTCTTTTGTTTTAATTCTGTGAATTTATGCCAGCAATCTCCGAAGCAGGACATCCTGCTTGGCAGCAATCATTTCCATATGTGCTATAAGGCCTTTGAAATGTATTTTATAGTTCAAGCGTTGATTGGTTAGGAATTAAATATGATGAAGTGGGAGGACCACATTTGCAGGGGTTATCGCAAACATACCAATACCTTTTCTTTATAGTTTTAACGTTTCAAGAATACTACACAATCACAATTTGACGTTTTCATGTTTCAAGTTATCAAAATATGATGTCAAAAAGGTTGAGCCAACCCACGGGGCGTCCATTTCATGAACTTCATTCGTAAAAGCTTGTGCTCTGATTGATCTGACCTAGCTAGTTTAGAAACATATTTTTTAAATCCTATCCCCAATGATCTTTGAAAACCCATTCAATAGTTTTTTCAGTTCCAAATGTACATACGTTTTTAAAAAAACTCTCCTTAAAGCTTTAATATGAAGATTGAGCAAAAAGCTATTAATACCTTTTCGACACACTCCGAAAAGAGAAAAATATTTTTCTTTAAATCCCACCAAAGCCTTATCTAAGGAATTAATCTTTTATTACCAACCGAAAGGATTTAAGATTACACCGATTTCGATTACTAACAATGTTCCTTTTGCTTACATTAAAGGTTCATTGAGACACTGAAAGCTCTCAGTGGCAAAAAAGCTTCAGTGACAAAAATCATTTGCACTTAAATCCCACTAAAGATTGATCCTTTAATCCCAACTGAGAGAATTAAGAATTAGAACATTACCTATGGAACCATATCTGATAAAAACTATGGAGTGTGTAGTATGAAAACGAGACACAACTTAATCTGCCACAATCAGACAATTAATAGGTGTACTCTGCAGAATGACGAAACACCATTTTGTGAATCTCACCAAAGTCTTATCAACTAGACTAATCTTACTAATCTCAACTGATTGAATTTGTGCAATGATTACTTAGACGATTAGTAACCGGCTGAGATTCATCGAGATTCCCGTAGCGCACGCGTAGCATGAGCAGTATGCGTTAAGTCGACATTTTAATACGCGCGATGCTGCCCTGACTGAGATGAATAACCCCCTATTTGTACGTTCGGTATAGAGCTATTAAAGTGGAGGATTATGAGTCATTAACAGGCTCGTAATTGTGTTTATGAATCGGGTAATTGTGTGATTAGTAGAGGATTATGCGTCGAATGAGAGACGTCATCACAAGAGATGATCGTCTGAGCGGGGAGTGCGGAAAGAGTGACTTAGTGACGGGTTTGAAAGAATGAATGATGACACGGTGACATCATTAGTGACGATGAATGTCCGCATGATGGGCCTTCTATCATTAGTGATGTTAACATCATTTTTATAGTAGCCCTCTCACAAAATGATTATGTCCAACAGTTTATTTAGATTGTGTAAATTTGTGTCATGATACTATGTATTTTTTTTTACACGGAATGAATCTTGATGTTTGAAAGTGGGTTTGATTCATTCGACAAACTAAGAGCAAAGGCCCTTCTGTTATGAAGAGGGCCCTCATTAGTTCTTCAAGTTCACAAGTTTGTTAGAGGCCCCTGAACATAGTCAAAGGCAGTATTATTCTTGTCATTGACCAATATAAAGCTACTCTTTTGTGAATGAAGAATATTAGAATTTTTTTTTCGATTTG
>JAUKPT010002541.1:0-13123 GCA_032273505.1 Nanomia bijuga
TCGCAGAAAAATGTAAAACAATTGATGATGAATTTATGGGGGTCATTAGGCATCATTTGTTGATCTTCATTTCACTGCTTAATTAACACGATTTAGGGATCAAACGTAAAAGTTATGAAAACTCATTGAATACACTCTGATTTGTTGTCAGTTAAACATTTTTAGTTTCATTAAAGCAAGGGAGGACTTACACAACTGGGATAAGTAATTAGGGGGCTAATTAACAGGTAATTAAGGGTTACAAGAAGGTTTGTGTCGACATTAAATATGAAAAGTAAACCACAAAATATATTAAAACAAAATAGATAATTAGATAATTAACAGTCATTAAAAGTAATTAAGGCCTTAATCATACAATATTGAATAGTAACTTATATTTATGATTTTCTGATTGATAAAACATCTTCACCTATGTTATATAATTAGCAAAAACAAAAATTTTTAACCTTGTAATTTAAATGGCAATTAACAGTAGTAATTAACAGGGTAATTAAGGCCTAAATCGTAAAGTCGTGAATAGAAAATATCTCCACCTAAGTTATATAGTTAGCAAAATCAAATGTTTAACCTTAATAATTAAATCGTAATTAATAGTAATTGAGGGTAATTACGGACTAAATCCTAAAATTCACAAAAGAAAATTTTATTTATAATCTTTTCATTGATAAAAAATCTTCATCTAGGTTACAAAATTCGCAAAAAGTAGTAATTAACCAAAATTAAGGCTAATTAATGCCTTAAAGTCGTGAATAAAAATATCCATGTATGGTGTTCTTGTTGGAAGCTATATTCACCTAAGCTATAAAATAGTCAAAAAAAAATTGAGAATTGATTGAGAATTGATTGAGAACTTATATTTATGATGTTCTCATTATTTTTTATCATCTTAGTTATAATTGGCAAAAACGAATTATTACCATATTGTAACTCTTTTTTTAAAAATTGATGAAAAGACTAAACAAAATAATTGGTATAATTTAATTTAATGATGAAGGTGAATTAGGTTTAAATTAAATAGAAACACAACTTCATAAGATCTGTTTAGGTGAATAAAGTTCCAACAAGAACACCACACATGGAAATTACTACTCGTGACTTTACGATTTAGGTCTTAATTAGTCTTAATTATTGTTAATTACCATTCAATTATATAATGCTTACTACTTTTTGGGAATTCTGTAACCTATATTAAAAAATGAAAAGATCATAGATAAAAGTTTCTATTCACAATTTTACGTTTCAGGCCTTAATTACCCTTAATGACTGTTAATTACCATTTAACAATCAAGGATAAACATTTGATTTTGCTAAATATATAACTTAAGTGAAGGTTTTTTATCGATGAAAAAAACATAAATAGAAGTTTCTATTCACAACTTTACGATTGAGGTCTTAATTACCCTTAATAACTGTTAATTACCATTTAATAATTAGGTTTAAACATTTGATTTTGCTAATCATATAACTTAGGTGAAGATCTTTTATCGATAAAAAAATCATAAATAGAAGTTTCTATTCACGACTTTACGATTTAGGCCTTAATTACCCTTAACTACTGTTAATTGCCATTTAAATTTAAAGGTATAAAATTTGTTTTTGCTAATTATTTAACTTAGGAGAAGATATGTTATCAATGAGAACATCATAAATAGAAGTTACTATTCAAGATTGTACGATTTAGGCCTCAATTTCTCTTAATGACTACTAATTATCTTCTTATCTATTTTGTCGACACAAACCTTCATCTAATGAGCCGTTTTCGATCAAACGTTCGACGCAATCAAGTGAATTAGATTCGACTGCATATCGAAGAGGTGTTTTTCTGTGTCGATCCTTGAGATTTACATTTACATCTTGCTTTGTTAACAACAACATCAACATCTTCTCATTCATTAACATGGCTGCGTAGTGGAGGGCAGTCCTTCCACGTTCATCTCTTGCATTGATGTTTGTAGTATATGCGTAGCAAGGTGTCTTTCTAACTTTTCGTATTCTCCTCGACGAACAAAGTGTATATTCTGCGGAATTTGATGCTTTCTCTCATCAGAAGGATGATTTTGAGTCGTAGGTTTATCATACGTAGTCATATGTGTTTTGCCTGGAGGTGAAACAGCTTTTTCGGAGAAGTATCTTTGCCAGTAACTCTGCCAATTTCTCTTTCGACTGTCTTTAGCTATAACCACCGGCTTGGTAGAAGAGTTTGCATCTAAGAATGCATTACCTGGTTTAACTGGAACTTGATACTTAGCGTTAGTATCCACTATAGGGATATTCATTGTATTAGAAGATAGTTTAGGTTGAATTATATCATTCTCTTTTAAATTAACTTAATTTGATTGGAGTTGACACTTCTTCGGTGACATTTGAGTGTCTCTTTCGATTTTTATTGAGCGGTGTAGCAAGTACAGGATTATCATTGTTGGCAAATAATGCTGCGTCGCTCTGGATGTGATTATTTTGATGGTTTTTCACAATTGTGTATTCACGGATCACAGTGAAATCAATATCGTGATGACCGTCACTGGACGAATCAATGATTGAAATACTGTCACTAAGTTGTATCTGTTGTTTCATACTAGGTGGTTGCGCCATGATTGGTCGATGTATATTTCCGCATGCGTTTGACCGGTTGATATCGAACAACAATGAATTATCTGCATGAACGGAAGTTGAAACATTTTCATCGGTTGAAAGAATGTTATCGTAAGATGACAAGATGTCACCAAAATCGGTAGAAGTGATTTGCATGATGTTGTTAGTTGCTGCACACGTTTCTCGTTCACGTTTCTGTCGCCTTCTTTCGCAGCGAGTCTGTTTATAGCTTAAAGCTTGATTCTGATCGGTTACTGGAACCATAATTGTAGATTGATACAATGAATATTTTTTCCAAAAATATATCGTACGGTAGCAAAAAAGCCCTTGTTTTAAATTTATGTCTTGATAAGTTAAAATCCAAAGAAACTGAGCCCTTAAATCTTCGCCGTCAATCCGTTTATAACAAGTTGAATCTATTTGACGGGACAACCTTTTTGCCTCAATGCGACGTCAATTCATGACAAAGAAAAATGGAGATTTGAGAGAAACTTTGATTTCTAGTTATACCAATTCATATGAAAAAGAGACTTCAAGGCCTTTTTTGCATAATTATCTTATAATTATAGTCAGTATTAACCAGTTTGTTAAAAGGAAACCTTAAGTAAAAAGGTTCGCACAGTGCTCTGATTGCTTGTCTGTATGCGACTGTCTAAGAAGGAGTTATTCAACATTTGTCTTCTCTCAATCCTGAATTTAGTTCAAGGGACTATTCCCTTAGCCGGCTGAGTGGTAAGTCCAGGATCGAATCTACCCTTGGATGTGGTTTACTTGATCATCAAATATCATCTCGAATCCCTCAAGATCAACTTGAAACAGACCATAGTTTTCTGAAATGTTCGTGGTTTCAAATCAAGTGATACACCTTCTCGTCTTCAGAGAAACAGAGAGTAACACAATACTAGTATTAGGTATCACGACCCTAGCCATCAAACCAGATTAGTGCATTTCTTGGGATTAATGTAAAATCTATTTTGAAGCCAATAAGACAAAACCCCGATCGCATACAAAATCGGTGGTGAAGCGAACGGTCAGATATTATATTTCAACTAGTCGATGTAACCTTCGTTTTGCTTGACTATAAAAAAACTAGTTAGCAGGGCCATTACTTTCAGGCCATTATGCAGATTATGTTTAGCCTGTGAGTTCGTCGTAGCGTTCGTCGCAAGTGCGATAAAACTTCGATTTTTAAATTACATCGGCTCACGGTGTATTACCACTTCAACTGCTCCTTCCAGTGGCTGTTCTGGTGCGTCTTTATGAAGACAGTCATTTTTATAAAATCAATTCCTTTTGGTAGTTAGTTTTAAGGAAAAGACTAAAGACTCAGTGGATTTATAGTTCTGAATATAATTTTTTGATCATAGAATTGGATCGTGTATCGACTCCTTTAAAGAGACTCATAAATTGGGCTAAAAAATGCCTAAAAAACTTTTGCTGCCTGAAATATTAAATTCCCTGATTGTGTGAAAATCATAGAAATAACATAAACACGATCGAAAGATAAATCACTGTTGAGAATTCTTGCACACCTTCACACGAAAAAGCTTATTGTTTCTTCGGATATCTCATATAAATCTTATTTTTTAAATAGAAACCTCGTACGATTTTTCAGATAGTGATTCTCGATCGCGATGACTTCTACTTTGAATATTTTTCAAATAGTCTGGAATCATCTAAAATCCTTTTGGAACCCTTCCTGTACTTTAGTAGCCCTGAAGTAAAACATTTTCAAACACAAGTGAAATAACTGGTCGAAGACAAGAAAAATATAATCACTTATAAAGTAAGATATTAACTATTGATTAAATTTCATAGCTCTAAACTAAAAACTCTAATTTAGTGATGTAAACGATCAAAAACGAAATTGTAACTGTAGAACAGGACCCGGTTGTATGAAACATGTTTAATTCTGTTTTGCTTAAGACTTTTGTGAAACATTTAATTGTATTGTTTAAACGATTCACCGACAGTTACCGTCTTTCGTCAGATGTTCACCCGACAGTTGCTCAACCAACAGTCCATCACCCGTCAGTTGTTCACCCGACAGTTGCTCACCTGTTATGATAAAAGATTTCTATCTGATTTTCTAACCATAAGGTTACTTGAATACCTGCAATTTTTCAAAAGCAAAGAGGTAAAAATACAGAGCAGGATTTTTGATTGAAATATGAAAAAAGAATTATCGGCAAAATTTTTCCGTCGTAAATTCGATAAATGACTGGTGAGGAACTGTCGGGTGAGCAACTGACGGGTGATCGACTGTCGGCACACCGTTTGAATAATATATATTTCTAACACTATACAGCTAACATTTTTACAACCGGGTCTATGCCTGATATCTTTTAATCTTATCCATATTTTTCTATTGTGACATGAGACGAAAGGGCGTATTTTGCCTTACACAGACAGAAGCGGTTTTAGCTGGTTTTAGTCTGAATAATTTTATAAATCAGACAGGTATTTATAATGTTTAGATTGATGATTGTCTCCGTATGAAGGAGAACAGGTCTACACTGTAAAAGGAAAGAAGCTTCTTTTATTCTTCTTGTAGACGAGATAGCCAATTACATAAAATAAGAAAAATAGTATTTGAAGATTGATCTGCCTGAAAATATGGGAAGGTGCCTGCCGGCGGCGCCGGTGGCGCCGGCGACTTTGTCGACTCCTGCATGAGATTATGAATGCCCCTTGAACTTTGTCACGTACTATACAAATTTTCTTTTGAACGAATAAAATTCTTCCGTATTTATACTGTGTTGGAACATTTTTTAAAATTATTATAATTCTTATATAATTTCAATATATGGCTCTACGGATATGTGTTTATCTTTGTTAATTTTCCTAAATTCTTCTTATTTTCCTATATGGTTTTGGATGATCTTTATAGAAAATGACATAACTTGATATTTTCAACTAATCTAAGCTTTTTTTGTGTTTTCCGTGTTATATCTCTTGAATGGTGTTTTATAAAAAGAAATCAGGAAATTTTGATAGGGCTCTTAGTTCGCAGGTGAAAACTTTTATTTACAAACTTGCAAATTCTAGACCATGTATTATTTATACAGTGAACTTACCAATGAATGGTGAGTATCGTATACCCCAGTCAATTGTTGGATCCGATCCAAATAAATCTCGCCATACGATTTTGAAAGACGATAGTATCTTTTTATCACCATTTTAACAATTTCAGTTAATGTAGTGTGTTCAAGTTCGAGAGGGAACACTTATCAAGATTTTTTTTCATCATAAATTAGCTTAAAACTTAAAAATAAATTCTCAAAATCATTCTCCATTCATTAGATACATTAGAGTATTATATTGTCAGAAATATTTTAATCCAGCAATTTTCTTGAAACAATCCCCTCGCAAAATATGATTCATTGTGTTGGAGTTGAGAATTGATCAAAATAAAGTCGAGAAATTGACTAAAAGGTAACCTGATCATAGAATGACAAACCAATATAGAATCTAATCGGTACTTAATTTCTGAGGGACGGGCGGCGTCCATACTCAAATTGGCACAAATAACAGGAAAAGACAGTTACAGTTACTTTTATCCCACCAACCCCCAATAGATAATATGCTTAATATAACAACTAGATCTAGGAACAGCGAGTATTATAATGTGGAGTGAGTAGAGGAGAGCTTATTATTAGTGGCAATCTAAGTATGAATGCTGCCCTAAGTAAAGAATGAAATAAAATTCAAAATTGTATTGTCCCAATATGAACCCTCTTTTCTACCATTGCAACCATAAATTCAATTCTCAAAAATATATTTGATTCCAGACATCATTCCAATAGCATAAAATAACATTATTCACTAAATCACTTTACATATTTCAATTTAAATAATATAATTTTCAGCTTCTAAGAAAACCAGCATTTTTCATTTTGTAAAATACCAAAAAAGATAAAACAGAACGAACCAAAGAACTGGAAAAATGTATCAAACCAATGGATGTTCGTTACATAAGCACAATTGGCCTTAAAGAAAAATCGACTCCAAACGTATTGTTTCGTTGAAATTTATTTCTTGTTGAACTAGCTTCTATTTTATCATTTATCGTGTTGTCGTAGTGGACTGATAGAACGTCTATCAGTGAGTGGATTGGAATTATATATTGGACATTATGGTGATATGAGATGTGGATTATTGATGTTCGTAAATTGTAGATACCGAAACATGTATGTATACACATTTCACTGTTAAAACTTTCTGGTTATTTGATTCTGTTCCATAGGTGCAACAGTTGTGTATATGCGAATGTATTACTGCTCAAGTTATTCAGAACTCTAAGATAATTATTTATGTACCATAGCTATTTATTTAGAACTGTGTATTTATTTTTAGATTGGAAACGATCCTTCATGATAAATTACCAAAGCGTATTATCTACATCTTCACCCATACCCGAGCATCAATACATTTTCGATATTTTTATCACTCGCAATGGTTGACGCTGACGCTGCGAAAAGAATTCGTGCCAGTGCAAAAGGTCGATTTACCAAGGTTGCTAACAAGATTAAAAAGTGTCTCGATGACGGCAGTAATGCGGATGCAGATGCCTTAGCAATTCTATATGATGATATGCAGATATCAATGAAGAACCATTCATGGAAGAGAAGAATGACACATACATCGGATTACTAGATGGAGGTGATCAAGCAGGTAACGAAACGTGGCTTGATGAAGTGGAACAAGTATATTTTGATGTTCGTGTTAGTTATCTCAAATTCAAGAAAAAGTTGGAATGCGTCGAGTCGACAAAGCCGTTGCTGTCAGAATTTAAAAGTAATCATGAACACTTTAGTAAATCACGTAAACGGTTGGAATCAGCTGTCACATATAAGGACCCCCCTTCTACAGTATCTCGACACCAGCACATGCTGTACGAAGCGTTCGAAAGCTTGAGGGCGGCATTCACTCTTAGACAATGTTTTTCTCCTGATATCCAAGCGTATGTTGAGTCTTCTGATGACACGGTTGAGGATATTATAAAATTGTTGGATACTAAATATGGTGATATAGGTAGATTAGTTGAATCGGTAATCGGAGAGGTTAAATACCACAAGAGGCTGAATAGTGATGATAGTGCTGCGTTGATCAAATTTGTTGGCATCATTGAGGCTGGTTATAGGGATCTAAAGAAACTTGGTCTTCAATCCGAGCTTGACAATGCTAACGTTATTTCTATTCTAGAGAATAAGCTTCCTGGAGATATAGGCTTGGAGTGGTATAAGCAGATTCATACTAAAGGAGCTGGTATAGAAAGGTCAAATAAATTTCAGAAGTTGTTAGATTTTCTAAGAATAGAAAAGTGTGCTCTGGAATACAGCTTATCTGAGATGAGAACAGAAGTGGACAGACCACAGGCCTCTTCCAAGGAAGGGTTTGTTACAGACGAAAGCTGTTGTATACATAACTCTGCTGATCATAGTACGGATATGTGTCGAATTTTCCTGTCGAAAACTGATCAGGAAAAGGCTGCAGTTGTCAAGGAGAAGGGTGGTTGTTGGACCTGTTTGAGTGTTGGATACAGGGCCAATGTGTGTCCGAAAAAGAAAAAGTGTAAAGCAGTTGGATGCTACAAGCTACACCATCCCATCTTACATGAAGCACACGTGTCGGGTTACCTGCTTCATACAGAGTCAACTTTATCGTCGAATGATGGTTGCCTCTTACGTATAATGTCAATTGAGAGCCCACAGAGCGGCAGTAAATTGAATGTCATGTGGGATACTGCTGCCACTTTAAGTCTTATAACATTTGACAAAGCACATGAATTAAAGCTCGGGAACAGGACGAGTCTTACTATCACGAAAACCGGTGAGTCAATGGAGCAGTTGGAGTCTTATGCATACCATTTACCTCTTCGGGACAAATTTAATAACATTTGTTGGGTTGTAGCATATGGGTTACCACAAATATCTACATACACAGACCCTGAGGACGCTAGTAGAATATCGGCATGCGTTCAGAAATATTATGATGAAGACATACAGCGAATGTCTGGGGGTTGATGTCTTGATAGGGATAGACTATGCTGCATTCCTCAGATGAAGCAGACATCTAAGCATCTTGTTCTATATGAGAACCTATTTGGTAATTGTGTTGGGGGAGTGCATCCTGATATTACAGAAACAGCCAGGAAGCTTGTGAGTTTTGCACATATAAATCGTGTCTTGGCAGATGATTTCTTTCAGCTAGAAGCCCTTGGAAAGGAAGTTTATCCGAAATGTGGTGCTTGTAAATGTGGGAGTTGCCCTATAGGTGGTAAGCAATGTAGCTTAAAGGAAGAAAGAGAATTGGCCATGATTGAAAAGGGCCTTAAGCTAGAAGGTAACAAGTGGACAGCTACCTTACCTTGGTGTGATGATCCAGCGAAGCTGCCAGATAACTATGGAGTTGCCCATGCTCTACTTGGTTCCACAGAAAACCGTTTAGAAAAGAGGCCAGACATAGCACAGCTGTATCGAGATAAGATTAAGGAGATGATCGACTGCAACTTCTCAAGGGAGCTATCAGCCAAAGAAATAAAGGGGTATCAAGGACCAGTACATTATGTATGTCACCATGATGTATTGAAACCTGACTCAGAGTCCACACCCCTAAGAGTTGTGTTTGATTCTTCCAAATATTATCATGGTCATGCATTGAATAATTACTGGTTTATGGTCCTGACTTGATCAATAACTTGTTGGGAGTATTAATAAGGTCCCGGGAAAGGAATGTGGCAGTAGTAGGAGACATACGAAAGATGTACAACACCATCAACATCTATCTTCTTGATCAGCATACACATCGATTTTTATGGCGTGATATGAATACTTCTGTAAGGTCTAAGATATACGCAATGACAGTCGTTACTTTTGGGGATAACCCTGCTGTAACTATAACAATAGTGCGTAAGACTGCTCAGATGGGTGCTCAAACTTACCCGGACGCTGCAAGAACGATCACAGAAAATATTTATGTTGGTGATATACTGTGGAAGCTGCTGAAATTCTTACACGCAGCGTTGATGAAGTGCTATCCTTGGGATCTTTCAAGATAAAATCTTGGACAATTGTCTCACAACGGAGGAAGGGCTTGAATGCTGAGGCAGATACACACGATGGAACTAAGATGGTAGGGAAAAATGGAATAGGTACCGATATAGATACTCAAAAGGTTTTGGGACTGAATTGGGATCTTAATAAAGACTCTTTCTTCTATAAGGTGAGGTTGAACTTCTCAAAGAAGGTCAAATACGGAGAGGGTAGGCCATTGATGGCAGCCACAGATGTTGCAGGTTCTGCGCCTGATCGTCTGAGCAAGAGAATTATATTGTCCCAGATTAATGGTCTTTATGACCCTCTCGGCCTAGCGTTTGCATTTACCATTAGAGCCAAGATACTTTGGAGAAAGCTGTGGATGGGTGTATCAAAGGTCAAAGAATGGGACGATTCTATTCCTTGTATTTATCATGCAGAGTGGGTGGATTTCTTTATAGAGATGCTTCTGATGGAGAATGTTAGATTTGAACGCTGTATTCAACCTGTGGATGCTACGAGCGAGATGCCTTTGCTGGTTGTGTTCAGCGATGCCTCCGTAGACGCATTCGGTGCTTGTGCATATGTTAGATGGAAACTGCTGGATGGTACGTTCTCGTCTCGGCTGATCGCCGCTAAGACCAGAGTCTCGCCAGTCAAACAAATTTCCATTGTCCGCCTAGAACTAAACGGTGCTCTGTTAGCCAAGCGTCTTGTTGACTTCATTAAACGAGAAAGTAGATTACAGTTCTCTAGGGTGATGTTTTTAGTTGATTCAGAGATTGTTGTGGCCATGCTACGGAAGGAATCTTATGGATTTGGTACATATGTAGGAGTCAGAGTAGGAGAGATTCAATCAAGTACCAGGCAAGAAGATTGGTTTTTGATTAGTGGAGAAGTGAATGTTGCGGATTGGGTATCACGTGGGAAGAGTCCAATAGATTTACACCGGGAAAGCATCTGGCAGTAGGAGAATGGCCAGTTTATCAGAATGTGTCTGTGGTAGAGGTGCCAGAATTGATTATAACTGTTTTGCCCTCCAATATTAAGCGTCATGACACTTTTGTCAGTAGAATTCGCATTCATGATATTTCCAAATACCTTGTACTTATAAGAACTACTGCAAGAATCATTTCTATGTACAATAGGGATTCTAAACCAGCATTAAAGAATGCGTTGTTTGAACCGAAGCCTGGGGGTTATGTGGAGGCAGAAAGATTATGGGTGCTTCATTGTCAATCGACATTTACAGAAGATGATATGCAGATAAAGTATGCCAGACTAAGCCCGCAAAAGAGAGAGGATGGCATCTGGGTTGTTGGTAGTCGGTTTTCTAAATGGATAGAAATAAGTTACAATAATGAATTGTTCCATTGCTTCCTCGTGACCATAAGTTCTCGACTCTTTGTGCCATGTATGTCCATGGTATCGCACATCTTGGTGTGGCAGCAACAGTTGCTAAAATTAGATTGGAGTTCTGGATCACCAACGTCCATCGAATTGTTAAATCTATCACTTTTAGTTGCACAATTTGTCTGACCAGGCGTAAAAAGACTGTCACACAAATAATGGGAACCCTACCCATAGAAAGGCTTAAGCCAGCTCCTTCATGAAGTACTACTGCATTGGATTACTTCGGTCCTTATGAAATTAAAGGCGAAGTCAACAAAAGGTGTAGAGGGAAGTGTTATGGGGTCATGTTCCATTGTTTGATCACCAGAGCTGTTTACATTGACATAGCGTCAGACTATACTACTAATGGATTCATGCTGGTTTTGCGTAGATTTGTAGCGGTGCATGGCTATCCTGCCAAGCTCCATTCAGACAATGGTTCACAATTGTCATCTGCCTCTAAACAGCTGAGGGATGTTTTGAAGGGATTAGACTGGGAGGAGCTTTCCTCATTTGGAGCAGATCAAGGCCTGGAATGGTCCTTTACCGCTGCTGATGCTCCATGGCAAAATGGATGTGTAGAAGCTCTCATCAAGTCCAGCAAGAAAGCGATAGATCATGCACTTGGAGTACAGTGCTTAACGTTTTCCGAGTTGCAGACAGTCATGTTCGAAGTGGGTAATTTATTGAATGAGAGACCTATTGGTCGACATCCTACTGATCCTGCTGATGGTACGTATCTGTGTCCCAATGATCTCCTGCTCGACCGTGCTACCCCAGGAGGATCCTCTAAGCCTGTGACTAATCAAAGGCAGAGATATGAGTTCATCCAGCAGATTGTAACCTCATTTTGGAGGAAGATGGTGAGAGACTATTTCCCTACACTTACGGTACGTCAAAAGTGGCATGTGCAACGAAGGAATGTGAGGGTTGGGGATGTGGTATTGGTGCAAGACAAGGATGCCCTTAGAGGAGAGTGGGAATTAGCCAAAGTGTCTAAAACAGAAGTTGGGACTGACAGTAAAGTCAGGAATTGTGAAGTGCAATACAGACAGAAGAACGAATCGGGCATGATTCCAGGAAAATTTACTACCTTGAAGAGACCAGTCCAACACCTCATAGTAATTGTACCAGTTGATGGGATGAGCATTATTGATGTTCGTAAATTGTAGATACCGAGATATGTATGTATACACATTTCACTGTTAAAACTTTCTGGTTATTATTGGTATTCTGTTCCATAAGTGCGACAATTGTGTATATGCGAATATGCATTACTGCTCAAGTTATTCAGAACTAATTAGGAGGAATTTTACATACATCGTGGCGAAGGTATGCAAAGAATAATTGCCTTTTTGGTTAATTTATATGTGAATGAAAATACCTTTCAACTCACAGGGAGTCGTTGTTGTTTCTTTTGTTGTGATTGGTGTTGGGTCAACAGAAATACTTTTTTTCTGCTTGAGCTTCACGGTACAATAATCTTAAAAATAAATGATTTAGTTAAGCGAGGTTGTTTGATTAGGTTAAAAAGGATTTAGTTAGGTTTGGTAGGGTTTGGTTAGGTTTGGCAGGGTTTGGTTAAGTTAGGTCAGGTTTTATGGCCAATATTGCAAGACAGGGTCTTGGAAATTCTATATATTCCTGCACTTTGTGAATGAATTTTACATACATGTAACGAAGGTATGCAAGGAATAATTGCCTTTTTAGTTACGGATTGCGATACAAAATGAACGTTATAATTATAATTCTATCATTCTAATTGTCATCTGTAGTCAAAGTCAAGCTACTGTATTCTGTGTTACGTAGTTTGTAAAACATTGTGCAATTATAAGTGGCAATTCACCATTCTTTTATATTCTGACTATGTCACAACACTAATGACTTATCACGATGGCGAATCACCATCACTGCATGCTTTTGAAAAACCTCTGAAGAAAGAATAGAAATTTAAACTTATAGAGATGCATGATTTCAGCATAGGCTGCGTTTTTTGAAAAAAAAATAGCATAAGAAAAGAAAATAATATAATTTGACACTATACAATCAGTGCAAGGGGGGTGTACAAACGAATCGAAATCCGACAGTGTAATAACCAATTT
>JAUKPT010002542.1:0-13123 GCA_032273505.1 Nanomia bijuga
GTATCACTCCTTTCTCATATGAAAAAAATTGCGTCAGTTTACCATTCAATCTAACGGAACTTTCGCTATTTTTATATATATTTTTATATATATTTTGGAGAAGCCTTGGAATATTGCCATTTATGAAACAGCTTGATTTTCTTTCTTTACGGCGAAAAATCGAAAGACTCAAAACAGAGGAATAAATGCAAAAATACCAAATTTACAAATAAAAGTTTGGCACTTTGATTAACCATAATTAAACATGCGGGACTCCTCAGGCAGAGGCATTGGAGATAACCAGTAGCAGTAACATAAACGCCATTATAAAGACAGTTATATGTTATAACAATTCGGGATAACGCTTACACAGTATTGAAATGTTTGTGCTTAAACATCCTGGTAAAAAAAAACATGATGTAAAGATGATGACTGAAAGTATACAATTGACAAAAGTATAAAAACAATAAGAAACTTACTTTAGTTGTTTGCTAACTTGTTGTTTCCTCGCATTGATAAACTAATTCGTTATTCTAATTTGTTATTTTGATTGATCCATTCTGATCCCAAAATCCATTTCCATCCGTAACTTTAATCTAATAGAGTTTGAATGCAAAATAATGCAATATAAAAAATCATGAACATATTCGGTTTTGCATTCATACTCCTTTCTGATTCCGTTGCTTATTTTTTTCATTTTTTGTTTCCGTTCCGCTCCGTTTTTACTTACCGAATGACGTTTTTAAGTTCTTTTACGTTATTTTAGGTTTTATTTGACGTCATTCCTTATCACGTGATAATAAAAGTGCTGACGCCGTGCTGACGTAAACACTTTTTCATAAAAATATCTTTTCTTAAGGCATTTTTTTGGTTATAGTTTTTATTGCTTAAGTTTCATAAGTTTTTGGTTTGGTTAATCTTAATTTATCTCTGTAAGATAATTCAAGCGTTAATCTTTTAGGGGAAAAGGTGCTTTTTGTACGGGCCTCTTCATAGCCTTTTTTTTGTTAACGGAAATCTTTTAAATCTTTTGGGCAATTTGTTTCTTTAAGTAGCGCAAAAAGTTACGATTTCGTAGATTATTCTGCGTAAGATAAACCTGCACGTGTTATGTAATCCGAATCATATTATGCGTTTTTTTAGAGCTTTAATACTAAGAGAGGGGAGGTCATTGTGCTCGAACTCTCGAACCCGTAGGAATTATCTAATTGAGTCATTTACAAGATCCAACCAACTCGGGGGGGGGGGGTAACTTGCATATGGGTGCTGGCAGGGCGTGCTCCAGCGCTCCGCTGCACTTTTAATCTCAACCACCATCCAACAGGTTTCTAATGAAGATTTATTTGGTTCGCTTGATAATACTTATTTTTGATGTCATCAGATGTTTGCATTAAATCGACCGATAAAGAAGAAACAAAAATATCAGATGAAAGAAAACAGAAAAACTGGTAAAACTGGTAAAACTAGTGATAATGGAGGTGCCGTTTGTCTAGGGGTGAGTCACTTGCTTAAAAGCGTATAAGATTTCTGTTTGAACAATATAATTTATGTAAGATTTCCAAAGAAATAATAAGATGGTGTACGAGATTTACTCAATATGCAGATATAATGTGTGTATCAATTTTTCAATTTTTACATCATTTATATATTTAGGAGAATGTTATTGATTTATCTATGCTCTGATATTTCTTTTTAGAAGCAAATTTCATCGAATTGTGATGCAAATGCAGAAATTGCTTTACTGAAAAGAATCCTGGATTTTAAAGTATGATCTATTCATATTAAACATATAACCTACTTTTCAAAAATATCATTGGCCAAAATATTTCGTATAATCATTTCTCTTTATTATTTTTAGTCTCCAAAAAGACATGCTTATTGTCCTAGTAGGCTAGTTGTTAACTGATAAAATGGTATGTTTGTTAACTTCTGTAAACCCATTGTTTTTGTAAAAAGAAAGTGCCTTATTTGCTCGAAGCAGAGGAATTGATGCAAAAATGCCTTGTCTATCAAATATTTAAAGATAGTTTGTTACTTTGATAGAGCCCAGAAAAATCATTTTTGATCGTACCTTTTCGGAGTTTGTTTGGGAAGAAAACTTGAATTTGTTTTCTGACCCCGAGAGGATAAACGCGATACAAAAGACACATTACAAGACACATACTGAGATTTAAAGCAAATAATAAGAGCAAAGCCTAGTAAACGGTTTGTTTCTTATTCTTTATTTCTTCCAGAATTTTCAAAAACATTCTTTAGTCCCCTTGAACGGTTTCTCTGAAAGCTATTATATGTCTTATATACTGGATTTTGAAAACATAATCTACCGTATAAGAAACAGCGTTAAATTTGTGTAATGACCTTTTTTTTTGAAAATATATCTCATAGTCATTTTCTCTTTATCTTTTTAGTCTCCAAAAAGGCATTTTATTTCTCGTAATAGTCCAGTAGTTGACGGCGTAAAGAAGGGGTATTTAAACGATAAACAGGTTTGTTTGTTAATTTCTGTAAATTCATGGCTTTTGTAAGTAGTAACGGACTGATTTTCTGCCTTATTCGAGCCTCCTTTATTTAGTCGCCCAGGGGGAGGGGGTCCAACCGGAACATTAACTCTTGTTGTGGACATGCTTCGTTACCTTGATCAGTTTCTTTGAAACTTCGTCATAAAATGTATAATTATTTTAGAAGCAAATTTCATCGAATCGTTTCTTTGCTCACAAGAATACTGATTTTCAAAGAATGTTTTATTCTCATCAGAAAACATAACCTAACTTATAAAGACAAATACAGTTATAACGCGGTACATTAACGCGAATTGGAAAATTCTGCGTCAATTGATATGAAATGTGAGAATTTCGGCTACCTTATCGGACAAAACTTAGTCGGACTAAATTTTTGTCGGACAAAAATATTGGTCAGACATAATTTTAGTCACTTTCGAAAAATTTAGTCACTTTTGTCCGACTTATAATTTGATTGAGCCGCTAATAAAATAATTGGTCGGACCAAATTTTAGTCGGAAAAAATTATTGGTCGAACAAAATTTTAGTGACTTTCGAAAAATTTAGTCACTTTTGTCCGACTAAGATTTGTCCGATAAGGTATATGGATTTGACCGTGGAAAATTGCAAATTCTCGAAAATATCCTTGGCCAAATATTTTGCCCAGTCAATTTATTTTTATTTTTTTTAGTCTCCAAAAAATCATTTTAGTTCTCGTAAAATTCTAGTAGTTGACGGCATAAAGAAGGATAAATTGCACGATAAAAGGGTATGTTTGTTACCCCCCCCCCCCAGGTTTGTTAACTTCTGTATATAAACTCGTGACTTTCGTTAGTAGAAGGCTCAAAGGCTCAAAGAAGAGAAATAAATGCAAAAAGGTTTACACTTAGTGAGAAACTTTTACTATGATAAATTGTGTTGTTCAGACTAATCACTATATTATTTATGGTTTTGCGTGCAGAAAATTTGCTCGGTTTCACTATTTTCACAAATTTTATGCAAAGAATCTTTCACAACCTTATGAGGTCTTATATGTTTAAAACCAGTGTGGATGTCATCAAATGTATGATCTTTTTTAGAAGCAAGTTTCATCGGATCGTGATGCAAATGCAGAAGCTTCTTAGCTGAAAAGTATGCTGGATTTCAAAGTATGTTTTATTCTCATTATAGTTTCGTCTAATGAGGTTTAACGTGAAAAATTACAAATTTGCGTTGATTAGTAACCGTTGTATATCAGCCAGATACAGACAAATATTCTTGGACAAATATCCTCTGAAAAATATTTCGTACAGTCATTTTATTTTTATTTTTTAGTCTCCAAAAAAGGCATGTCATAGTCCAGTAGTTGACGGCGTAAGGAAGAATCAATTAAACGATAAACAGGTATGGTTGTTAACTTTTGTTGTTTGGATCACGTTCAACAGGTAACGAACTCTTGGGTGCTTGATAGGTGCTTGATTGATTGACGGAGAGCCCGCGAATTAATTTTTTTCAATCAGTATCAACCAGAATATTCTTATTCTTCTAGTAGAAATTCTGCTTTAGAGATTGAAAACCTCATCTATTATAAAATTTTGGCAAACACCATGTCAAACATAATCGTCCAACAACATTGCGTATGTAACTGATAAATCCTTTTGTCAAAATAAAAAAAACGGCGAAAAAAGTACATGTACCCCAAATACATAAAGAGTGTTTTGTTTATATTGGGCGCCACCTTTCCTCTGATAGGCTAAAAACTGGTTCGACGGTTAGAAGTCGCGAGTTAAATGTACATTCGATACATAATGCACTAAGTATAATTCTTGAAAACGCTAAAAAACGCATGTAATGATAACTCGTTCGTGACAAAAAACATGTACATCAACTGCGCAAAAGACTTTTATTGACTTAATTCTTATGTAAATTGAATAGAATTAGTTATTGAGATTAGTGCATTTGGGTACATGAGTTTTTGGCCTCACCCGCCTGTACAAAAATAGCATTTTATCACGTAGAACCTCTAATATGAATATGAAAACAGCTGATAATCGTTGATAATAGTTAGCTTTTACTAAAAAAATATACTGTTGCTAGGTAATTTCTATTTTTGGGTGCTTGAGCTCGAATTAACCTTTAAAAATTAGTTTATTTTAAATTTATAAGGCATAATTGGGTAGAAGGGCACTGTGATACAGTGAGGATTTTCAAATTTTTTTGTTACCATTTAACTACTTTACATTCCTGAATCGTTCATTGTTATCACGCAATAAATTTATTTCTTACATTCGAGTTTATTAAGATTTGTGTGTTTGAGGTACATGTGTATTTGGGGTACACATGCCTGTATATTGATGAATATTATCTTGTTATGTGTAACATTTTCTCCTACCGGGGGAATAACAAAAAAAAACGTGTAAGTATTACTGTTTTGCACGAATCCTTTAATAAGAGTGATATGTTAGGTCAGTTAATTGATGTTTGGTATATTAAAAAGTTGTATTAATTGAGCTTGTAAGTAATGAATTGTTCTATCAAATTAATTTATATACAAAACACAATACATCATGAACGTTTCATAATTATTTGCTGTTTTAACCCCGCCAAAATATGTCACAAAGTTCATAGTGCCATTAACATTGTTCATGCGTTAAAATAATCTATTGTACATATTTCATAGACTAAAAGTACTATTAAATAAATACTCCGTATTAAAACCTATTATCCAGACTAAATAGAGAAACATTTAAGTAAGTCGTTAAACGTCTTTATATGTATGACGAGTCATTAAATTTTATCTAACATTTTACAACGTGTAGAATAGTTATAAAGTCTATGGTACACTATTTTGAAAACGTGATGTTTTCAGATTTTCTTTATTTTAACCCGATAGAATGAATCATATGGCTTGCAATTTTTCCAGCTAATTAATCTTATGATTATCGACATTTCTACAACAAATGAATTAATTTGGGTGTCATTTGAATCCGTTTCGACGTTTTAAAGTTTTACTTGGATAGGGCAAATATTTCCTTAATTTTCATTTTCTGATATTGAGATTCATATGGTGTTCTCAAACCGTATGTATGAAGAACTATGCCAAATCTTAAGGATATATCTTTGGTAGTTTCTATGTTCTCAAAATCTGACGGTAACATATCAGGCCATATTTAGAGATGGCCATGATTATAGGTAAATATTTCAGTTGGTTGGTTTAAACACCATCAAATGACATCATCAAGAACCTGATGTATTTACGTAGCATCATTTTCGTGATTTTGAGTTTTGACAAAAGTACAAATTGTGATATTTCTTAAATAACCAATCAAATTTCTGATGATGTAGTTTTAAACCAATCAACTGGTAGATTTTATTGATCATTTGTTGACAATCCTTTACTGTCTATCCAATTACATAAGGATTATGGATTGTAGTATAACATGTGTATGATTATACCTTTAAAATTAAGATGTTATCTTTTTAAGCAAAGATTTTTATTTTCTTAAGAAGTGAAATATTTAAAAGGCTTTTTCGTGCATTTATCTAAGAAGAAGGATGTTAGAATTTTAGACATCTGATGCAAATTGAACAATAATTTTTTTTCAAAATAAAATCTGAAAATAGCTTCAGAAATCTATTTTATAATTTAAGAATCGATTATTTTTAAATCTGGAAAAGTCTACTTCAATTTTTTAAACTGAACTTTGCAACTCCTTTTTGATTACCCTTTCGAATTATTGAATTTAGATTATTAGTCATTACATCATGTAGATTATAATTGGTTCACAAAATAATTTCACCAACATTTTCAGTACCAAATAGATCAACCAGTCAGGATCTCGATGATGTAATATTCAACCAATCAATAGTCTAAATTAGACGAACTTTTGATGCAATCCCTTATAAGAGTCATTTTAGCATATGCCAATAACATAAGGTGATATGATTCAGCTATCAATGCGAGGAAAACATCATAAATCATAAATTTTCCAACCAAAAGATGTCTTTTAAAGTAGTAAGAATATTTTTTCTTGTCAGTATCAATCAGTGTCTGTATAGTATTTCTTGAAAAACAATGTGAGCCCCAAGCTCCTCTCTCCTTGTTTTTCAGCTTTGTGAAACACAATAGTTTATCTTTTATTTTTCATGCACCAAGCCAAAATTTGGGCAATTTTTTCTTCCGAAATTTCGTTCGATACATTTATGCAATCGTTTAATTGGTTAAAAATGACATCATCAAGCAGCACCTGATGCAAAAAGATGTCCAAAAACATGACACAAAAAAATACAAACAAACCTCAAGAAGCAAATCTCATATTTGGGACATCCAAACAATAGTTATGCAAAATTCCTCACTGGGGTAGATTTTAACAAAACATCAAATCGTGACATTTTGAATCGAACCAATTAGCTTCGTGATGATGTAACCTCTAACCAATCAAACAGCTAAAATAGCTGAAACTTGGCGGTAATTTATCGGGAAAAAATATCATATAGTTACTTGATTCAGACAAAACATGAATGATTGAAATAAATTCCATTTAAAAAGAATATAGAATATAACGAATTCCAATTATTGAAGCAACTATCAAGAACATCGTGTAACAGCTGCCCAGTAAAACACCTCTCCAGTGGTTTTTGCTCGCTGATTTATTTCTACCTTAAGTGGATTAATTTTCATGTGGATTTATTTTTGCGCAGATTAATTTTCTGATGCTGTAACCTCTAACCAATCCAACGGCTGTGATTTGGCGACAATTTCAAAACAGAAAGTATGCACTAATGGGAAGCGGGTAAGGGGTTGTTGGCAAATTATCTGTAAATTTCTTTATTAAAAATGACATCATCAAAGATTTGATTGGTTCACTTCAGATATTTTTCATGAGTTTTAGTTTTAACAAAATATCAATTGGCGACATTTTGATTCTAACCAATAAGATTTTTGATGATGTAATTTTCAACCAATCAAATTGCAAATTTACTTATAATTTGCAGACAAGTCCTAAAATACTTCACTTCTTTTCAAAGCATAAATTCCCCATGAGAAGGATAATGAATATAATTTTGCATGTACAAGTAAAATTGAGTTTTACACCTTTTTAGAAAAAATCATCATTGTATTAGTCAGCCATCAAAAACATTTTGAATTTTATCTTCACTGAACGACATTTTTTTAGCAGTTCGGACTTTTACTGATTTAATTTGACGTCAATAACAGATCACACCTGTATAAGGTTCCACAGGTGATGTCATTAAATCATGAGTGAAGAATAAAATACTTCTATGAATGTTCCATGGGTAAACCAGCATAAACCTAGTAAAAAACATAAGTGCATGCATCGACCATTAAAAGTATACTTGTCCGAAACTATCAAGGCCTGTCCTAAATATTTTTGTTGTGTTAGGATTTTAACTTACTCTCAAAGTTCTATTATTTTTTTAAAGTTTATAAGAATTTTTATTTAGGATGTAGATTTTAGATATAATAATTATGTTGATCTTGTATTTTTGTTTATCAGACGAATATAATGATTTTTTGTTGAATGAATATTAGCAGACTCTTCGATTTCGTTATGAACTTCTTAACCCGTGGTGAGGAATCCTATATTTTCAATGGTCGACCGCGGGTTAAGGAAAACTTAAACTTCCCTTCGTGATAAGGTATTGTCTACAAATTATCGATGAAGTTGATTGGTTTGAAATTACATCGTCAAAAATCTGATTGGTGATTTAAGAAATATCACAATTTGTACTTTTGTCTTAACTCAAAATCACAAAAATAATTTTGAACCAATCAACAATAAAATTTACAGATAATATTTGGACTGTGTTATTTGAAAATAAAATCGTCAAATCAAATCAAATCAAATCGAATATATATTGTCAGTTAATAATAAAAGAAAAGATATGTATCACTATTTATATAAAGAATGGGTCGGTAAAAAAAAAGCAGATAGTATTAGCATTATAGTTAAAATGGCAGTTTTACGTTTTGATCAATAATGATTCTTTTATGTGTTTTGAGATCTACGAACCAATTAAATTCAAGTTAACTAAAATGCTCATGTCCTAATGAAAAAAGTCTTTTATTTGGAATGACTCACCAGTCAACCACATCTTGCTTCATAAACAAATGGCACAACTCTGTTATCATGACTCAGTCGACAGGTTTTGTTAAAAAAAGACATGAATCCCTCTCCAGTTTTCTCACCCAATCTTTCTCTAAATATTGACTGTCCTATAAC
This sequence comes from Nanomia bijuga, assembly GCA_032273505.1. Taxonomy (NCBI): domain Eukaryota; kingdom Metazoa; phylum Cnidaria; class Hydrozoa; order Siphonophorae; family Agalmatidae; genus Nanomia; species Nanomia bijuga. The sequence continues at coordinate 8,702 of JAUKPT010002542.1, forward strand.
AGTCTGCACAGGTCCTATGAAATCACTCCCATTAGTTAGAAAAAAGAGTTTTTCTCAAAAACAGCACTTATTTCTTGATTATTTGCATGAAGGTTTGTCACCATAATGGACCTGAGGAAATGCACCTGAGTATTTTCGAAAAAAAAATGTCCCTCCAATAATTTAATCCAAATTTGCCCAAATTTCAACTTTTTTGTTTTTATCTGAAATTTGGCTATAAATATTTTTCTGATTTTCTGAGTTATTAGCCTCATTTTGGCAAAAACACATATTAAGGAAAACTTTGGTTCTCACATAATTTTGGAAAATTAGGCGCAAAATGATCAGAATAAGAATAAGATCCTTCAATTTGCTTGTGTTTTTTTTGCCAACTGATTTCTTGAAATAATAATTTCTTAAGTAATAAATCGTCTGAAAGGCATTATAGGCACAGAATTGAAACAAATCCCCAGCGGGTCTGCATTTTATAAACTTAAGTAAAATCCCTGCAATCCCCAGATATGTTGAAACACATCTCTGCTGGTCTCTCAAATCCTGTATTTGTTAGACACACATCCTAAAACATAATCCATTCCAGCCCCGCAATCCATGCATATGTTTTAAAGATATCCTCACCTGGCCTGCAATCCCCGTATATGCTCAACACACATCTCTCTGCTGGACCCATAATCCCCACATATCTCAAATACTCTCAAATTTTTTCAGGGATTGTGGGTTTGTGGACTAAGCAGGATTGTGTTTCAACATATGCTGAAAATGCAGGAATGTATTTTAAAATATGCGGGGAATGTAGTGTTGACAGATAAGTGCAGTGTTGGTAGACTTGGAGACTATGTATTTTAACCTATTCATAAATTGCGTGTTTGCAGATCTGTCATTCATGCGTATCAACATTAGCATTAGCGTTAGCATTAGGTGTAATTACATATATGTGCTGCGTTGTTTGCTTTGTTTTCTCTCGGTTATCAAAATTCACCTTTGTTGACGCTGTCATCAGCTTGCATAGTTACGCATTTCCCCAGAGTTGAGAAGGATAAAGGAATTGGTTCAGCATTGTGTCTGACCTGTAATGGGTGTCAGGGTTCCTGTGACAAGGTTTCAAAATGTCCAGCCAATTTGCATTCAGGATCTCAACTTACATCAGGGCTTGAACTGTTAGCATATCATTGTGAGATCAGCGTGCAATTAATACACTAAATTTCACATTTATGCAAATGTTAAACACACATCCAAACGGACGTGGCATATAATAAAACATATCCCTGGCAGGCCTGCAATCCATGTTTTATAATATCCCGATGGGATTAAAAGACTAAAAAGACTAAATCCTTTTGTTTTTAAAAAGGTTTCCCTCTGTTGTCCTTATCGTATCTGTTTGGCTCTTAATGAAAGGTTGACAACTGGTTGAGAGAAATTTAATGTGACACGTAGTATAGTTTGGTACTTATTAACAACTACTGTTGCACGTTTTTACAAAATACCCAGTTGTACTACTTGGCTCACTAAGATATGGTTTATTAAATTATTTATTTGGCATCTAAAAGCGAGAGTAAGTACACTGTAGAAGGAATGGATCACAATCTTCTGATCGAATTTTTTTAACATAGAAACGAGTACGAAGCTTTTACGCAGTGTGCATGTCAAACACAACCACTGCTGGGCCCATTATCTCTACATATGTTGAAACACTGCTGCGCTGCGCTGTGCCCGCTAACCCTGAATATGTCAAAAACAACCCAACTGACTCGCAACGCCAGCATATAATGAAACATAGAAGGTCGAAACAATTGGAAAAATTATTTAAGCTGGCCATGGCATATGTTAAAACATCCTGGGCCACATTTCTGTAAATGTTAAACACATCTGTGCTTGGCCTGCAATCTTTGTATATCTCAAAACAGGACGTGTTTCAACATATGCGAGAAAATATGGGGTTCCCCATAGTTAAGAAAGATAGCTGAACTGGTTTAGCATTGTGTCAGACCCTTTAAGGGTGTCAAGGTTTCAAATTGGCCCGCCAGTTTATATTCAAGATCCTTGAACATCGCAAGTGGTTAAAATATTAGCATATTGTATAGAATCAAGACTATAATTATTACCAGATCAGTGTGCAAATAATACACTAAAATTCACTTTCATTTGATTCTAAGTTTTCTGTTTATGGAATGATTTAGCATATTTTAAATGAAGAAAAACTGAATACCAATGCGTAGTGGTATGTCATATTTCAGCACACTTCTGTTCATGTAAGTAAGCATGGTCGAGAGCTACTTACTGGATGGGGTACACGGATGGTAGAGAGGAGTGTCATTAAAAATGATGAAATAAAAATGCACTCAACTTGGGCTCTTAGCCAGGGCACATGAACTATCATTAGGCAATGCCGACAGGTCGACCCATGCCATGTGAAGGAAACTGAGTAGTCAATTGGTAGTTGACGAAACACTAGGTGTGACTTATGCCATTGCCTTGATAAGTACGTAAAGAGCTTGTGCCTTCATAACTGCAAACCATTAACCATTAACCCTTTTAGTCTTTCTTTTGATAAATCACTAATTTTTTTCAAGATTTAAAAAAAAAAATTAGCTAATCATTTTCAACTTTTAAAAGGTCTGTAATTATTTGAATATTATGTTTCCGTACCTTTACTTCAATATAAAACTATAAAGAAATTGTAAAGATAGATCATCAGACATATATGTTTGCTCATGTATAGTTTTTAAGCTTCCTTTTAAACCCAAGAGAAGAGCCTCTTTACAGCAAACAAATGTTTGCTGACTGCACAGACTGCAAAAGCAAAGCAAATTACGAATAAACAAACTGAACTGCTGATCAGGTTTTGACTAAGTGAAGTTTAAAAAAAATTACCTGGCTTATTTACTTTTTTTAATGTTTTTTCTGATTTTGTGTAATTGGAATACACATGACCAAAACAATCAAAAATAGAAATATTTCAAATATAATAATAATACAATTTTCCTGATTTCCTGCTTGCTATTTGAGATTAATACTGACCTTATTTTAGTTAAAATACATCCATGAAAATTCTCATTCTCTTATTGCTTGAAATTGCAGGTCCTCATAAGCTATTGCTTGTTAAAATTACATATCAAAAATCTTATTAATTAGTTTCAAAATATCACCAATTGATATTTTGTTAAAACTAAAACTTATGAAATCTTGATGATGTAATTTTCAACCAATGAGGTAAAGACATCCAATTTGCAAACAACCCCATAATGGTAATCATCACTATCAATTATAATAGTTAACCCAGATGATTTTCTTCATTTAGCTTTAGACAAAATGTCATCAATATACGAAAGTGATTCCAGCAGTGACTTGAATGGCGAAGAGATAACTGAAGAACAGACTGTCGATGAAAGTAAAGATTTGCGTGATGCATTGGGTGATATACCTCTTGGTGAAATTCAAAAACTAAAAGAAACAGTTTCTCTTAAGAAATATAATGAAGCTATATTTGGAATGGCTAAAAAAAACAAGCATTCCTTGGATGATGACAATGATGACGATGATCATAATAATAAAAGAAACCAACAACTAAAAAGAAAATTAGAAACAGAAAAAAAGAAAAAAAGTGAACCTGAGGAATTCTCTTCTAAACGAAAAGTATTTCGACCAAGAAAAGTTATTGATGAAGTAAAGCGCAAACATCGTGATCCTCGTTTTGATAATTTATCTGGAACATTCAACGAAAGTATGTTTCAGAAATCGTATGATTTTGTCAACGACATGAAGAAAGAGGAGTTAAAAACTGTTAAAAAACAATTCAAAAAAACACGTAATAAAGAACAAAAAAGTTCATTGCATAAATTACTCCAACGGATGGAAGAGCAAGAAAAATTTGAGGCTAAACAAACTAAGAGAAAGGAGGTTGAAAAGAAGCGTAGACATGAAGAGTACGATGCTAATAAGAATCGTAAGAAAGCATTTTACATGAAGAAATCAGAAGCAAAGAAACTCGAGCTTGTTGAACAGTATCAAAAGTTACAAAAAAGTGGACAGCTCGATAAATATATGCGAAATAAACGTAAAACGATTACTTCGAAAGAAAAAAAGAAATTTCTTGCATGACTGAAAGAAAGGTGTTAAAAGAAGTTTTTACAGGCAAAATTATTTTTCTTTATTGTGGTTTTATTTTTTATTTCTATTTTTTAAATGTTAAAGTCGATGAATAAAAACATAAATAATTTTCATTCAGTTTTATTTCTTCTTTTTCCTGTTTCTTCTGTTAGCGTCAACCCTTCTAACTTTGCCACCCTTCTAACGTTGTCACCCCCCTAATAACTCTTAAATGAGTATGTTGATGAGTATGTGGTGAGCAGTGGTGTCACAAAGGGAGGAAAAGTGGGGGGGGGAGGGGGTTGCATAAGGGATTCTAAATCTGTCAGTGTAATAACC
>JAUKPT010002543.1:0-13122 GCA_032273505.1 Nanomia bijuga
AAAAAAAAAGCATTTCCGGCCGCCCGGGTGAGATTTTTTGTGTCCACCCGGAACGGCGCAAACATAACTATTTTCTTCTTCGGCCTGAGTGTCAACATGACAGATAACTATGCGGTCCAATTTATTTTTGTCACTTTAGGTATGATAATTGCAAATATAACTGATGATCGGGGCAAATAGGAAGCTTTCGGCCGTTTTTAGCCTTAATTAACCTAATTCATGTATAAAAGGGCATCCTTTTTTCAAAATGTTCAAACTTAAAATAAATTAAATAGCTGGATCGGGCTTGAAAAGTAGATGAAAGAAATGGTATGGTTTGCTATGTTTTGATTAGATGTTCAAGTGTTATTCCCAAGTAAAGTTCCAAAAACGCTGATTCAGCACAATTTCGCCAAATTTGCCAATTTCAATAGACATTGAAATAGACAAAAAATAGGATAATAATGGCTAAAAGCTTCCTATTTACCCCAAACATCAGCATACCTAAATTGACAAAAATAAATTATACTCCATAGTTTCATATCATGTTGACACTCAGCTCACTGAGCCACTGGTTTAATAATCATGTTTTTTACTCTCGTTTATAAACAAAACGAGAAATGGTGGTACCTAAGACATTCAAACATAAAAAATCACTGTTTTTACTTTCAAAAAGTGAGGTCAATTGAAAGAAATATTTTGAAATATTCCAAAAATGTTTATAACGTCTCTTTGTGTAATTTAATAGACTAATACAATTAAACTATACATATTCAAACTAAAACTAAGGCTTCAAATGAAATGTGAAGGTCTTTATTTACTTGCGGTCAAAAGGAGGTTTCCAAATAGACTTACCTTTGGAAAAGCAAACCAGTCTTGCTGTTTGTTGTTTTTACTGTTTTTGTTTTGATTAAACACGTAATATATACCACGCCACGACTTATTCACACATTTGAAACCAACATAAATCAATATATTATTATTTTTTTCTTCTAAGGATACTTTTCAATGCGATTTTAATTATATATTACCTCTCTTGAACGAAAGTGGATTTTCCCAACACGATCTTATATCAAAACGAAGACTGAATTGTCAGTTTAAGTAGAACGAGATATCATGAAAGTTTGAAGGGTTATGTGTTATATTCAGAGAAATAAATAAATCAAATGAGTGATAAATGGTGCTCTTACTAATTATATATAATTGTCCCTAATAATCATCATTTAAATACACTTATACACAAATAACCAGATGTCAAAACGATTGGCTAATCTATTTTCTCGTGTGAATTATGACTGAGCAGAGTAATCTATTTCTTTGTTTTTATTGGTTTATGGTCATTATCTCTTGTTAATCAAAACGATATAATAATTTACCTCGTTGATTGATTGGGTCATAACGAATTGAACGGATTGACCTTTAAGGCGTTCTCTACGATATGTAAATAAAAAATATTGTCGTAGAATGGAAAGAGTAATCAATGAAGGACACGATTAAGATCTTGTCTATTTTCAGTTATCAAACGGACACTTATGGGTATTGTCTTTTAGTTCTTAGTTCTTCCAACACTTGAGATGCATGTAATGTTAAAATATGTCTGGTAGTTATAATTCCTATCCCTACTGTTTTAGAAGAGGTTTAAAGCTATGGGTGAAATTCTTTCATGTCATTGAAATGAAAAGCGCTTTAATTGTTGAATGAGGTCTTCTAGATGCATCTTATCATCTTATCTGTCTCCACAGTTTTCCTTGATTTCTTTTAGCTCAGTTTTTTTTAAGTCATATACATGAATCACAAAAAAAACAATATATTTCTAATGAAATCATTTAAGGTAGTTACAAAACAGACTTCAAAAAAAATTCTTTATTTCTTATTTTTTAATTTCTTTGAATGAATTCACTCAAAACTACAACAACAATATAGCAAAACTATGCTTAGTAATAGAGTTTCATGTGCATATCTGAGTTGACAGTAGTACTTTCGGTATAACACTGGTAAATTCAGTACATATTGTTTTGGACCCCACCCCCCTATTTCTCATTGTTTTTATATTTTATGAGACAGTTGCTCTTAACAAGGTAGGATTGAAGATTAAAGAGATGCATTCGAATCAATTTTCAATGGATTTAACAAGAGAGTAATTAGTACATGGAACGTACAGGGTCAACTCACCAAGTTTTTAAAATGGGCTTTATTTTTTGATCATGTTGCTCATACTTTTTAACATTTTTCATATGCTGACCTTATCTGGGGGACGTCTATCGGGAAATCGAATGGCATATGAACGGTGAACTTCAAAAAAAATATGCGTTTTGTAATATGTTTTGACAACAAACATTCTCTGCTCTGTAGTCAGTTGAACCATGTTGACCAAGAGATTTATCATAATGAACAATTGTAAGATGCCACTGATCATGCGTGGATATTATTGCCTTCAAACTCAATAAAAGAACCACGGTGGACGTAATTTTTTTTAATGAGATAGTGTATACTGAAACTTTAATGCATTGATTAATAAAAATTATTGCATTCAAAAAAGGCTGTTACTCACCTGCGTTCTTAATGCGACTATTGTTCTAATAGGTAACTATGGGTCCAATGTTTTTTGGTCATTTTAGATATGCTGATTACGAATATAACCGGTAATCGGTGTGAATAGGAAGCTTTCGGCCATTATTAGCCTTAATTAGCCTCATTTTGGTCCATTTTGGCCCATTCCGGTATTCTTCAACGCAATTTTTCAACATCATCAACATTTTTTCTGATCGCAAAAAAGGGAAATACCGCAATTTTTCTTAATTGCAATCTTCTACCATTAAGCTCTCTCTGTCAATTAACGCACAATGAAATAGAAAATGGCCTCCATCACGCCGGCCCTCATTACCCTCTTTTCAATGGAAAGCGGCGAAATATAGAAAAAATATCTGCATTAACGCCAATAAAGGCCAATAAAGGTAATCGGAAGTTGCGGAAAATTGGATAATTTATCTAAAAATTCTCCAGGTGACTGAATTTTCACCCACTAAATCTTTAATGCCTAAAAAAGTGGAAACAAGAACTTTAATTGGATATAATCCAGAAAGTTGTTTTTATATGATTTTATATGATTTTTATATCACAAAAAGCGCCTTTTTTCTCTTTCCAATGATGTAAATTTTTACAAAACTGAAACAAAATCGAAAAGAGCGACATAAAACGACTCAAAATATTTTTAGAGATCCATTAAAATTTATGATCGAAACGTGCGAACGTTGAAGGTTCATCAGCAGACGTGGAATGTGATTATCTCCAACCAACTTCAAAATAGCTGCAGAAGAGCTAAAAGAACTTTCTTTTCGACAAGGGTATCAAATAAAATTTTATCGTTGTAAGAGCTCCATGTGACTCGTTGACTCGTTGACTTGTAATCGGCTTTGCCTCGGTAGATATTAGTCCAACTCGTGTCATAAATGTATTATGCCATGCATCGTCATGCCATAATTGTTTATTATTGTCAACAAAGAAATATTAGCGGAAACCCGTTTATTCTAAAAACGTCTCTTTTTCCATTTTTTGTACACGTTCTAGTAACCAGGGGGAAAAGATAAACAAAGAATCAATCAAAATGCAGAATTTCCTCAATGTCCTGTTGATATTCTTTTTCGCTCTTCTCATCTATATGAAATAAGTTGATTGAATAAGCTTTCGTTGTCGTCGTTAATGAATACTTTTGTCAACATTACTTTTACTCACTTCGCCATTGATTTTGATTTTGGATTGTTGTTTTGTATGCAGGTATGTTTATACATTTAAGTATAGCCAGTCATAGTAGATACACTTGTTGTTAAGCTATAGTGATCATAAGACATTTACATGTGTACGCCTGCGGGCCTCTCTTTCCTGATTCCACACAATCAATCAGAATATAATATGGTACTTTGTTGATTGAATTTGAAACATAAAACCATTCCAATGTAATTTTTTATTATTGTATGTGCTGGTAGCAATACTACTCCTACTGAATAAACTGGAATTTTGAATCTTTAAATGAATGCAATCGAAACGTTATATATGCCTGTCTGTCTAATGTTGTTTTTGGAAATCACTTGCATTACACATTATTATTAGTCGTATTGTGTGTGTATGTCAATAGCTAGCTACATAGTTTTAGCTCCATCTAACCTAACGCTTGTGCTCGATCGACCACTGATGTTGGTGAGATTTTTTTTTTCTTATTAAAAACGTCATTTGTTAGATACATCTTTTCTTGTTCGACTCGACTCAACTTGAAATATAAAATATTTTAACAACCAACCAAAAAAGGCTATTATAGTTTAACACTATCTTAAAGATTAAATTAAAACAGTAATGAAATTGCTATGTCCATGTTATTGCTTATGTGTTGTATGACGCGGTCGCCGTGGGAAAATCTTTAATGTCAACAAAGGATTGTCGTGAACCGAAGTGTAAGTTTTCTGCACACTGAAAATCTCGTGATTCATGGATATTTCTTTTCTTCTTTCTTAAATTCGGGCTTTTTGGCGGAACAAACAAACAAACAAAACTAATTTGAAAAAAAAATTCACCCGGTATAATAATCATTTTTACGTTTTATCTTCTTTGGAAGTCATTAAAGTGTAATTGATTTTCAAATGAATAGAAACATTTACTGACGTCTTTCGAATGTGTTAAATAAAAAAGATCAATCTTTTAAAGAAAATCTGTCTAACTCAACTGATAAAAAGCTATTTTTTTCTTTACGAAGTATACGATTAACTAGGAATCACAATTTCAGATCGGCAATTTGGGATTAATTGCCCTTGGGCAGTGTGTAATAGCCAGAGCCGAAGGCGATCTGCCCTCGGGGAATTAATCCCTAATTGCCCTCCTTCTAATGCGATTACTAATACAAATAATATAACTACTTTTTTGTAATAGCCATAACTTTGTTTTTACTTATTTTTTCACACGGCGTACAGGTGAGTGCCCCATGAAATGTATGCGTCCCTTGAAATGTAGGTATTCACTTATGAGCATCTAAAATCTAAAAGAAGTGAGTGTGGAAAGTGAAACTTATACTGGATAAAAGCAAATACTTCATCAAATATCATTATTTTATTATCATAATAAACCAAAAATCAACATGTGAATTTTGCTTTAATTGTGTTCTGAGATGTATTACTTCGTTTTGCTAGCAGATAGGTTAATCGAGCAAAGTTTCCCATGTTTCCTGATGATAAATAACTTTTTTAAGCCTCTTAACATATGGTTTAATGTGTCCCTGCCTCAGTATAGTCTCTTTTTCTGATACCTATATTTCAAGGGGCATAGATTAATATTCATCCCAATGCGGTGAAAAATATGATCAAAACCTCGACAAAACAAAATGTTATAGTAAATAAAAGTTTATAATTTAACACAACTTAAAAGGTAGAAATACATGCAAGTGTCTATTTATTAAAATGAAAATATTGAATTATTCAAAATAAAACTTATTGCATCTATTGATCTTAATTAGCATTATTACTGGTCACCTTCACCAGTGCCTGTTTACTTCCATCTTTACCTTTACACGCCAAATGGCTACAAAACTCCTCTAAAAACAAAGAACTTTGCCCATCTGCTCTAGTACATCTGCAATTATATTTGCATAAAATAAATGCCTCTTTTTGTCTCAACCTTTCATCAGCTTTGTTTTTCGTTTTTTTCAGCTTCATCCTTCTTCGCTTGAATTTCCCTCACAAGTTCAATAAGCATTTTCCATGGATTTGTGCCAGTCTAAAATCTATTGAAGTAGGAAATTTCGGCTTGACTTTCTCCACAGTTAGAACTCTGGTATATCTGACACGTCTTGTTTTACTGTCAAAAGCTTTTTTGCAGATTCCAATTTAGCTTTGTAATAATCTCTACTATATCTACGAACACCAACTGGCGTTGAGATGACTACATGCTCTGGTATCTTCATTGGAGAACCAGCAAGCAATTTCTAGCATTCTCAAATTTGTCCTGTTGCATCCAAGTAACGTTTACTCCACTCTCAGTGATTCCTACACGTTTACTAGGAGTTTTCAAGGCGTTTTTGGAATATCTAAAGGTCTGTCTACACTATGATAAAATTTGCAAAAGCATTTTACAAACCGATTTTCTAAAAATCGCTTAAGTTCGGACATGCATTTCAAGGGGTAGTGGTGTGCATTCTAAGGTGCATTAGCATACTTAGATACGAAATAACTTACTATTGATATTAGCAGAATTATCCCATATATTTATAATGATCACCTCATTATTAGAGTCATTTTGATCGGAATAGTAGGTGAGAAGTTATGCATGAAAAAGCAGACATGCATTTCAAGGGGTACATAACATTTTGCTTCCATTTCCAAAACCTTATTATAACTGTAAAAGTGATGTATGTGATGCTGCTTTCTCAGGAAATGCAGATAAATAAATGAACTTTTATATTTCAGAAGAAGAATCAATTTGCCTTTCAAATGTGATCAAAATAGATCAGAGAAATTGGGCCTGCATTCTATGGGGCACTCACCTGTAAATAAGTTCCGTGCCATATCTCCATAGTCATCGGTTAGGGAACGTGTGGAATTCGTGTGGGTAAGCAGTCTTTGCCTGCAAAGGGGAAGGGAAATTGCCTGGTGTTTAGATTACTGAAGGGAGGTATCCCTCAAAAGGGCGGTTTTCAATTAAATCATCATATAAGCCCAAAAATGTATTTAACAAATATCTATGAACGCTATTTGCATTCTCAGAAGTCCAAAGGTGAGATTTGGTGATCTGTCCAATATTTTGGAACAATATACAGGTTGTTGTTCGGGAATTATGCAAACTTTCAAGTTACAAAAACAGATAAAAATGACGAAAAATTGTCTTTAAACCCTAAAGATCGACATTTAAGTTATGAAATAATAATCATTTTCAGCCAAGTGTGCAATATTAACAATAATTTGGTATAATGTTTCGTCTCCCAGACTAGTAAAAATTTTCTGAGTTTTGTAAAGTCATTTTCAATTTTCTCTTCCTTCTATTTCTTCATTTTTGATTAAATTGACATCAATGGAAAGATGAAAAAAGACGCTTCTTTTGATATAAAGATCATCTTGCCCCGATAACAACTCCCTATATTATATTCGGTTAAAGTTCTTGTTTTCAATTTTCTTATACACACTGTAGCTACCATTTTGACGGTTCCAAAAAATTGAATCACGTCATCAGTGACGACACGCTGGAAAGGTGAACAATTCGTCCACTAAGAAAATGAATTTTAATATTTATGATCCAAATTGGCCGATGTCCCACATTATATTTTTTTTCGCATGGAATTTAGTTTTACACAATTTCCTGGAAATAAAACATTTCAGATGCGCAACGCGGCTTTTTCATTTTATTTATATCCGGATGGTAAATGTTTTTGTACAGTACGATGTGTTCTTATTTTAGGAGCATTTTGCTTATTTGTTTAACGTATGTATACAAAAATAAACTTGTCTAAAAGAACAATGATATAAAAAACAAAGATGCGTTTATTAGTCGCTTTTACTTTTTACATATTTCCTGTTACCGCTTTTATCTTCCGTCTTAAAACCTACACTGAAGCATCGCGGGTAGTTTCTTGGCACTAGATTTTTGTAAAAATAGAAAAGTGTAATAAAATTTCTGCACTCGCGATCACGCTATTCAGAGTATCAATTTTTGTTTTTCTAAGCTATTCAAGATGTTTTTTTATGTGTGTTGAAGGTCAGTATTATGATTTTCACATTTTAATGAGTTTTGAAGCAAGTTTTAGCCATCTATAACATTGCAAATGCTTCATTTATGCGAGTCTGGTTTGTTGTGTTGATGAGTATCTTTGATACATTTATATCAATGACTACAGTATGGCATACTTTCAGTTTGGGACCTTAAATATTAATTTCTAAAACATCGTCAGTTTTGCTTTTTGCTAAGCTTAATGTAACCCTGATTGGTAAGTTCCCATCAGGTTCAAAACAGGAAGAAAAATATCATCAGTAAATCTTACCGATCGGTAAGAATGACTCAGAAAGCACACTTGATTAATCGTATTTAATTTAATCTTAATTATACGTGATCAGTAGGAATGACGCAGAAAGCACACACTTGAAATTTGTTTATCAAATCAACAAATAAATAAAAAGAATGTAAACAAAGTAAACAAAAACCGTGTCATATGAGTACTCTACTCATCATCTGAGAGAAACTCACCTCAAAAAACAATGTTCGGCCGTTATCAAGGGGGGAGGGCGGGTCTTCAAAATAACGAACTTTGGCGTTTGTTTGCTTTTTACTCAGTCCAAAATCTAGATTTGATTCATGATAAAGGAATTTAAAAAATGACTTAAAATTGAATTAAAAAGAGGGCATAATTTTTAATTACCCCAGTTATTACGCATCTCCTTATAATGTGTATACTAAGAATGCTAAAATTAGATCAGGATGAATTTGGACAAAAAGTTAAGAATATTCATCTTGAACACCATGTAGTTCGAGTTTAAGAGGTTTGTTTTCAACGCACCACTTTTTCTAGACCTTCAATAAGGTCTAAGAATAAAATTCCAATTGACAATTGCTTCAAAGTGAAAAACTTTGGTCGTGTAACTGTAACTGGATTACAATTGATTGCAGGTAAATTGTAAAGCTGATATTCGGCAATTTTTAGAAAGTATAACGAGCAACTATACTACCCGGACAATAAAAGTCAAAACCTCTAGAAAAATTAACGTAGGCCATTCTTCTAATCAAAATAACTCAAAAACGAATTGATATTTTTATTTGATTTTTTTTTGCAAATAAAAGACAACAATTTAATGCTTAACAAGACCATGATGAAGTAAAATTTTGAACAATGAAAATGTAGGGATAAAATCCCCAATATTACCCAAAATTAAGAAAAAACTCGATTATGAAAAAATGAGAAAATTCTGTATAAGACAAATAGTATGCAAGACAAATAGCACACACTTTTCTTTTTATAAGAAACGTGTTTTTTGTTTTCAAGATGATTATGCTTAACTTTTCGGCCAAATTCGTTCTAATTTATTCTTAGCACATTCTTAGCATACCACGGACTACTAGAAAACACGGACAGGAAACTCTCAATCACGGTAAAAAAAGTTATAGGGCCAACTTTCCTTTTTGCTCTCATTTCCGAACGGTCAATGCTTTTTAGTTCCAGTTTTTTTTAATATGAAAGCTTATCTATTTGGCTTTACGGATATATAAATGAAAAATTTCAAAACGTCAACAAAGGGGCTCTAGCGGGGCTATAACGTGATAGAGCCATTTTTTACCATATTAGGGCTTATAGTAAAAAAACAAGGTTTTAGCTGCTATTTGTCACGTTAGTTGATTGATTATAATAATTAATGATATAGTTAGCCATTTCCAACTCAAAGTCACGTTATATGCGTTGGTTATTGTAAAGAAAGGGCAATAAAAGGATTTTTTGGGGTCCGATAGGCCCTAATATACCAATCAATAATACAAGCAATAAAACATCACAGATAATACTTAATGCTCAAAGTTTTAAAATGATTATGATCAATTTTGTTAGAGGCTTGGATATCTCTTTAAACTTTACTATTGATTACGATAGGTTTAAGACGTTTATTTGGCCTCCGGACATCCATTTTGGGCTCAAAACTGTCCGAAAATTAGTGTTTTTGCTAGAAATCGCTACTTAAGCTCAATAATTCGGTTAAGAAATGGTTTTGATTCGACTATATTGATGAAATGTGTATCCTTGAAGACTTTTGAATGAATTTAAATCAATTTAGTATGTTTACCAGATCTCCGGACGTCAATTTTGGACTCAAAACTGTCCGAAAAGTAGTATTTTTAATAGAAATCGCTACTTCAGGTCAATAATTCGGATTAAAAATGGTTTTGATTCAACTATATTGAAGGTGTGTGCATCTCTGAAGACTTCTGAATGGATTTTAATTTATTTACTTTGTTTACCGGACCTCCGGACGTCTATTTTGGGCTCAAAGCTGTCTGAAAAGTACTATTTTTGCTAGAATTCGCTACTTAAGATCAATAATTCTGATTCAAGATGGTTTTGATTCAACTATATTGATAAAATATGCATCCCCAAAGACTTTAGAATAGATTTTAATTCATTAAGTATGTTAAGCAGACCTCCAGACTTTCATTTTCAGCTCAAAACTGTCCGGATTAGTATTTTTGCTAGAAATGGCTACTTAAGGTCAATAATGGTTTTGAAAAAATTATATTGATAAAATGTTCACCCCTAAAGACTTTCAAATGAATTTCAATTAATTTAGTATGTTAACCAGACCTCCAGATGTCCATTTTGGGCTAAAAACTGTCCGAAAAGTAGTATTTTTGCTAGAAATTGTAACTCTGGGCCAATAATTTGTACTTGAAGTGGTTTTGATTCAATTTTAATAATGGGTTATGCATTCCTAGACAATTCTACGAATTTCAGTTAATTTAGTATGTTTACCGGACCTCCGGTCGTCCATTTCTAGCCAAGGATTTTCCCGGAAAATTAGTATTTTGGCTAGAAACCACAACTCAAGGTCAAAATTTGTACTTGAAATGGTTTTGATTCAATTTAATTAATGGGCTATGTATTCTTTAAGACCTCTATAATCAGTATTCTAAATAAAGAACATTTATGATTTATGGCGGTGATTTTAATGATTTAAATGAATCGAGTCCATAAAAAAGTCTTTAAGGATGAACACTGGTAAATATTTTTTTTTGGGGGGGGCGCTGTTGGCCAAAATATTTACAGTTGATGATGCATAGCTCATCAATAAAGTTGAATCAAAAAACTCGATGCTTAAATTTTTATCTGAAAATATTAATTTTCGGACAATTTTTGGCCCAAAATGGACATCCAGACATACGGCAAAAATTCTAAATAAAATGAAATTCGTAGAATTGTCTAGAACTGCATTAATCAAATTGAATCAAAACCGAATCAAGTACAAATTTTGACCTTAAGTTACAATTTCTAGCCAAAATACTACTTATCGGACAATTTTAAGCCCAAAATAGACGGCCGGAGGTCTGGTAAACATACTAAAATAATTGAAATTTATTCAAAGGTCTTCAAGGCTGCACATTTTATCAATATAGTTTAATCAAAACCATTTCGAATCCGAATTATTGACCTTAAGTAGCGATTTCTAAGAAAAATACTAATTTTCGGACAGTTTAGAGCCCAAAATGGACGTCCAGAGGTCCGGTTAAAATAATAAGTTAATTGAAAACTATTATAAAGTCTTCAGGGGTGCACATTTCATCAATATAGTTTAATTGCAACCATTATTTCGAATCCAAATTATTGACCTTAAGTAGCGAATTCTATCGAGAGAAAAAATCCAAAATTTCACATCATGTAAAAGATAAATATTATTCTTAAGGAAAATTCACGATGAAGTATTCTTAGCATATCCTAAATTTTTTGCCAAATTTTAAGTATATTCTTATAAAAAAAAAAGCGTGTATCAACATTCTTAATATCAGTTTTCAATATTCGAACGCAATTTTAGGACCCAAAATGGGCCTAAAATATCATATTTCAAAAGAAATCGCTGTTTTAAAGAAGAAAAGTCATCTAATAATAATAAGACATAGTTGTGACACATTTGAGATTAAGCATCATTTATCCGATGCTAAATGTCGGCCCTTTACATTTTTCATTTCAGTTTGGCATCGATTCACGATGGACAACAACTTAGTTTATTGCTTGCTACAAAAGTTCCGATATATGACTTTCTTCAACCAATTTCCATTGCGATAGAGTCAGATGTAGCGAAAATTGGGTTTAAAAGATTTTGATATTTGTAACAACATCCTAAATGTCGAACAGAAGGATATTAATCATGTAATGATCAACGTTCCTGATAGAGCGAAACCTTTACTCAATCATAATAATTGATTAATCACAAATTGAAATAAAATGAAATAGTGAATGCTTAATCATATAGAATAAAAAAAGAAAGGAATAGACTTAAACAAATTTAGTAAAAGTACATAAAAGTACATAAAACTTTACAAATCACTGTGTATTATACTGTATATTTTGAAAACTAACCCTTCTGTCGTACACGATTAAAGAGAAAATCTGTGAGTGTTTCGTCCATATTATTTAAGTTGTCCTTGTCCAGACTAGGTGGAATTGAATATCAAGATCAAGGTGGCAAAAAAACAAAAACTTCGTAGTAGCGCGGAAAAAAGGCAAATTTTCGTACGAGTATTGAACTAAAATAAAAAGGGGGATTTTCCACGAATTATTTTAAGTAAAAACGTTACCCAGCAGTGGAGCCCTAACCTGACATGTATCAAAATGCAAAAATATAAAAAACAACACCAACACCTCATTTTTTCCAATTTGTGAATTTGTGAATTTCAGAATTATTTCAGAATCGTCTGAATCGTCTGAACTAAATTGAATTGTAAATTAAAAAAATTGCTGAATGGTTGGATTGCAGTAAATAACAAAGTTGAAAAAATTAAGAACAAAAAACACAACAATATGATAATGAAAAGAGTCATGTTGGAGTTTTGAATAACAAGAAAAGAAACTATTCTTTCTTTTATTACATAAAAAGCAGCTTTGATTTTCTGTCTATTATTTTTTCATACAACCTTGCTTGCACCACCTGTGTCCGATCGAACAATCGCCCCAGTGACAAGGATGAAATGTCATTTATCAGTGTTCAATGGTCTCTCTAATAACCGTCCATAGCTGATTCAAGGATTCCTGCAGTTTCATGTAAGAAAGATCTATTTTCAGCGATGATCATTACCCTCGTCTCCAGTGCTTACGACGGCACCGGGTACGAGTTTGCAATGATAATCTCATTTAAAGCTTAGGTTGTCTCAAGTGAAGGAAATGTTTTTCGTATCTGGAAACGATTGGCTCCACTACACTTTCTACAGACGCTATTGTTTATCAATATTTTCATTTTGAATTTTGAGATTTTATTGTTATAAATTGGGTTTTGAAATAAAACAAGGAAAGAGCCCTTAAAGGCCTGTATCAACGCTCATGTAGTAGAAACGTGTCACATTGTGTTTGTTGTATTCCAATCGTTTTCGTTTTGGTGGTAGTTGTCACTTCGTAAGAGAATCGCTCTCTTCGTAGTGCCGGTGAGT
>JAUKPT010002544.1:0-13116 GCA_032273505.1 Nanomia bijuga
AATATGAGATTATAGCAAAAGGGTTTATTGAACAATGAAAGTCTCCTACGACATAAGATTTATGAATACTGGGGGACTGCGATGACAGTTTTTCAGATAATTCAAAAGGCAGAGTCAGCATAAATACAGCTAAATGTTTCATTATTCGTCAATTTGCTTTTCTTCAGGTGAAAGTGTCCCGTTGTGTACAATTGATGAATTCAAATGTCTGAGTGATGGTAAGTGCTTGTTTTTCATTTTTTTTTTCATCCATGCTTATACCCAGCGCACATCCCAAGTAGAGGCAATTTACTAAGCACTACTACTTGGGCTGGGATCACAGGACGACACGCTCAACATTTAACACTGAACAGAACCCTACGTGGGACTTTCAAGCTAATGAAGCCGGGACAAGCTCCAGCTACATAATCTAGTGGCTAATCCGACTTAATTTTAATCATTTTTAAATCATTTGCCTCGACGAGGACTCGAACCGCGGTCATAGTGGTGATAACATAACATATTAACCACTAGACTACGTGCCCAATTCATTGTAACACCTTCTCCCCATGTGAGAAATAATAATGCCATTTATTTGATACTTACTTTATTCATGTGTAACCAGGTGTAACAGGAAAAAAGCATCACATTCAATAGAAAAACATCTTCCAAGGCAGTTAGTATTGTTTTGAAATTATCAAAAAGGCTCCTCAATTTCAAAATGGCACTTTTAAACATGCAATTGTAATAGAATTGACTCTTTTATTGTCAACTTTTGCAATAATATAAGTTTATGAGAGAAATTATTACAATTTATCGTTTAATAAACAAATCATGCGCATGAAATTGTACATAATTAGAAAGAGTTTGTTGGAGAAAAAGTGGATACTGTATAAGATATGGAATGGCACCCCCATCTCTGATTAAAAAAATATCAAATTTGTTTCAGTTACCAAAAATAACTATCAGACTGGAGAATCCTGTTTGGCATCAACTCAAATGTTGGGTAAAATCGTTGATAAACTATTTCGACATGTATAATAAAATTTATCCATCCAATATTTTGATGCCAAAACGTCTAAAATCCATCTTGTTAATAATATACCATAAAAAATATCAAATATAATATTAAGTATGCCATAAGTTGACCAGTGGATTCATCAATTTCAATTTTCCTGAAAGTACCCTTTTGATCACTGGTGCCCTTTTGAGTATTTAGAGTACCTGTAATATCTAATTCTGTTGTACAATGTAATAATCACAAATTTTATATTTGTATATACTATAGATAGCAGACAATTCCTAAAAATGAAGGTATATTTCATTGAAAGTATATCATGTATTACCTCAACCATCACAATTCAGAGGTGATAAAAGAATTCCATCTTCCCCTGTAGAACAATGGACTCTTCCACATGCATTGCAAAATGTATCCAAAGTAAAATTTTCCTTTGTAAGTGGGCACTTAAAACGAAAAACGAAAAACGTAAAACGAAAAAACACACTACAATCCGTTTTCGTTTATGGCTTTCATTAAGTCATCAGTAGCAGTAAAGCAATCAACTGTGATGCGCATGTTAACCATGTTGTATGCTGAGATAGCTTAGATAAATAGTTAGTATCATCTAATTTATATCATCAGCTGGAAGAATACTAATAAGATAGCAGCAATTTCTCTTGAACATATTAAATAACTGTATTGGTAATGAAAATTTGTATTTATCATTAGATTTTGGACCAATAGTAATAGATATTGGGGAGAACTTCATACCATCTGAAACACATAGGTGTTGCATAGGTCCAAATCTTTTGTTTTCCTCTTCAGCAGTCATATAAACCATTATTACCTCATAATTGTCTTAAAACCTCATTGGGAGTAGCTGACCAACATTTTCTCTCTATTTGTTCCAGGTTAGTAGGATTTATGTGAATGCACTCAGTTGAACTCAATCCAATAGATGATGCATTTTGATATAACCATTTAGAATAACCTGGCCATATACTTAACAGCTTATGTTCTGCATAGATATAAGAAGCACTCAATTTGTTCATACAGAAACTTTTGATAATTCTTTTAATTATACTTTCACTCTGCCTCAACACATACTCCAGCCAAGCAATGGCAAATGTTACTAGACTTTGTTCTGTGTAAAACATCATTTCGTTAGATTCAAACATACTTATCAATGAAAAAAATCCAAAGATGAGTATTTCTGAAGAAGACTTTGTCTATTTTCTAACGGATAAAAGAACTTGACCAGAAATATAATACCTTTAGTTTTAAAATTTGTAATCATATTATCTTCAGAAATATTTAACTTTAAAGAACACAAGATGTTGATTGAATTGGTACAACTTGAAAACTCAAGTTCAATAGTATTGATGAGATTAATAAAAGATTTCATAAATTGATCGTCCCATATGAATTTAAACCATTTTTATCATAAAACGAAGAAAGTAGGGCATGTAACCATCTTCCATGATCCTTTTCGACATATAAGTCTACTTTCATTCTCTTCTTTTAATTCTGATAAGACTTCTTGAAAATATATACTATTAGAAATAAATGAATCTGTGAATTTTCTATGCAGATAGAGCACATTTAATTTAGTGAGCATATCTTCTAATGATACAATACCAGCCATTTTTGATTTGTTAGTACAACTCTTAAAAATGAATAAAGAAAAAAGATTATTATTTACCTTAGACATAAACAATATAGAATTCAACTTAAAAAGATAACAATACATCAACCTTCTTACCTGAAATAACATTATGAATAACAAACTTCACTGTTCAACAACTCATTCACTGAAAATTGAGAATTATATGGGGAGGGCATAGTGTCTATGACAAAAACATTCCATTGCACTGATGAAAACATTCGATTCATTTCTAGAGGAAAAACATTAAAACAAGGAGAAAAAGTTGAATTTTGAAATCAAAGAAGTTGATGTTTTTACCCCCCCCCAAAAAAACAACAAAAAAACAAAAAAAAAACACAAAAAAAACAAAAAACAACAACAACAACTTAGACAGACAGTATTGGGGGGGAATTCATATACTCCTGTGTTTGTACCCCTGACCCAATGGATTTCAATGAAGTTTTAGCTTTAGATTAGATGAGCAACGATTGTCTGGGTATGCACCACAAAGATGTTTGAAATACGGCAAAAATTGACCTAAATTTTGTCCAAAAAGACTAAAATACTTTTTGTTTTAACAAGACATAGTGACAGTGTAATAATATTAATAATTTTATGAACAAATCAATGGCTCACTTTGGTCAGACAGAGGTCAAAGATTGCCTACTCAAAAGGTCTGAAACTTGATGTATTGGCTTGGATTAAATGAAACAGTAAACAAATTGGATACACTAAACAGAAAATATACAAAAACCTACAAGCAGAGGGGGGAACCAAATTACTAACCTTATGGCATCTAAATGACTTGAGTTTTTCGATGGTGAATTAGTATCTGGTACTAACTTCATATTGATATAAAGGGTCCCATCACCCCAGCATGAACTCTCAGTACCCTCCCTACTTCAAACATAATTGTAATCATTCGCTGGCTACTCCTTGTCTTGATTTTAAGTGTTTTAAATTCTAAGATTTTATAACATAGTTACATTGTATAGAAATTCCAAATCTTACGATCAACCTTACGGTTGGGAAAGGTTCGTTTTATTGACAAAGTGACAAAAAGTGGTCTCTTTTTGGAACATTTTTCTTCTGGGACCAAACTTAACCACAGTTAGAAATGTGTATAGTTATTAGTTATGACCATCTTTTAACTGGACAACAAAAACTTAACTTTAGGCCAGTTTTATCTCTCAGAATAATGGGTGTCACAAAGCAGAGAAGAAATTATACTGTTAACTAAATACAACAACTTCTCTAACTTTGTGTGAAATGTTTTGATACTTCTTTTTTGAGTTTTATTCTGCTACTATTTGTGTATAAAATTTATCAAAATTAGTACCCAAAACTAATTGATTATTAAGATAATGTGAAAATATGCATACCACAGGTGCCCCAAATTTAGTAAAAAGAAATTGACACCACCAACCGACATAGGGTTAGTACCCTAACTCCCTACGCCCTGATAAAGCAGGCGTTGAAAAAGTCATGTACATTTTAATTCTGTTAAATTAAATGATTCAATAGTGAACATTTCTACAAGACTTGAGAGTACTCAAATTCCTCTAAATTCTTTTTAACCAATTTTACTTTGTAATTCACTCAAGGATGTTAACAAAATTCATCAATTTTCATCAAATTCTCAATTTTAAATGTTGTCAATTTGCTAACCAAAATATCAACATTGGTGAGTTTTGTATCAGGATAAAGTGCATTTAACAAAATCAGCATACTGTTTACAACAGGGGTCGGCAAAGTCGCCGGCAACACCGGCGCCGCCGACAGGCACCTCTCCATTTTTTCAGGCAGGTTTGTCTTCAAATACAATTTTTCTTATTTTATGTAATTGGCATTTTCTTCAATCTAAACATAATAAATACCTTTCTGATTTAAAAAATTAGTAGGTCTCTTCAGACTAAAACCAGTTTTATTGAAAAAATAAAACCGCAAAATGTGTAAGGCAAAATACGCCCTATTGTCTCATGTCACAATAGAAATAAGATTAAAAGATTTCAGGCATAGGCCCGGTTGTTAAAAAGTTATTTAACTCTACCTCTGTTTGTTGCTCACCTGTCATTTACCGTATTTTCGACAGCAAAAGTTTGCCGAAAATGTTTTTTTCATATTTCAATCAAAAATCCTTCTCTATATTTTTACCTCTTTGCTTAATTGAAAAATTGCGTCAATAGCCTATTTTGCGATTAAATTTTTACAAAACTAATGCAAACTCTCTAACCATCTAGCACCATCGGGGATTTAAAATTTTATTATTGATTTCGAATAAATAAGTGAAAAGCTTTATGCAACCGGGCCAATTTTAAAAATGACCGGATGTGCCAAAATTCGATGGCGTCATCTTTCGGCTTTGTCAAAATATTGATTGATGTTTGATGTTTGATGCTGGGTAAGAATCGAAATAGAAGTTAATATTGAAAATCAACCAATTTTTAGTTATTACGAGTGATAATGTTAGGCAAAAATACACACGTGTAGAACTCTCTATTAAAAGGAGTGGGCTATATGCACGCGTAAAAATAAAAACTTATTTTGCAGTAATTTTTTTTTTTAGTTTCTATAACATGTATCAAAATAAACTATTTTTTTCAGTTTATCGCTCATTAAAAAAATTGTAAGACCTTTAAAGAAAATATTTCTAAAGAACATTAATTTTTCCTATAATTGGTATGGATTTGTAGCCCTTAAAGTTGTGAACATTTTACAAAAATTTCCATGTGTGGTAAACTTTTTGTTCACGGGGTATTGAAGAAAAATCGAAGCAAAATCTTATTTAAAATCGAAAAATCGACATATTGCCGGCATTTTAAGAAAATATTGTCAATTTCTTTTTCTAAATTGACTTAGACTTGGAGCCCTTAGTGTTGCAAATATGTTCCAAAAAACATGGAAAGTTCTTGTTCTCGAGATAATTTGTTTAAAGTTAAAAGATTAGGGGGAGGGGCTCTAATTGAAACACTGTTACTGTATTATTTTAACTTTATTATATATTTTGATGATGAAAACTGATAGGATACCATCTGATATATAGTTTTGTTTCAATTTTATTGATAAAATCTTATGTAGTTCCAGTTATATGGACAAATCACAGAATACGAAAAAATTGTCAAAGATTTAGAAAATCGTATTTTTAGGCATTTTTACGTATTTTTGGGCATATTCGGGCTGATTCTGAACAATGACGTCAATAACGTCAATATTTTGCTCCTGTATAATATGACCAATATGCAAAATAATCGCAAACATAAACAAGTGGACTTTAAGATATTTAAATTTAATGGAAAATATAGAAAAAATGCTGATTTTTTTCACATATTTGCTGTGATTTGGCCAAATAACCGGAACTACATAAGATTTCAATAATAAAATTGGAACAAAACTATATATAAGATGGTATCCTATCAGGTTTCATCATCAAAATATATACTAGTTGAAATTGTACAGTAATAGTGTTTCGATTAAAACCCATCCCCCTAATTTGATGAAATTCTACCGAAAATCTGCACTTTTAACAAATTATCGCGAGAACAAGAACTTTCCATGCCATGCGGTCAATTTAGAAAAATAAATTGATAAAATTTTCTTAAAATGGCGGCAAGATGTCGATTTTTCTATTTCTTATGAGATTTTGCTCCTTTTTTCTTCAGTTTTACTCCAATATCTCGAGAACAAAAAGTTTACTACACATGAAAAATTTTGTAAAATGTTCACAACATTAAGGGCTACAAATCCATACAAATTAAAGAAGAAATTAATGTTGCAATAATCTTTACTTTAAAGGCCTTACAATCTTTTTTAATGAGCGATCACATGAAAAAAATTATTTATTTTGATTAAGATACATGTTAAAGAAACTAAAAAAAAAAAATACTTTCAACAATATTTTAAGCAAGTTTTAATTATTACGCATCAATAAAGCCCACTCCTTTTAATAGAGAGTTCTACACCTGTGTATTTTTGCCTAACATATCACTCGTAATAACTAACAAGCGGTTTTCAATATCAACTTCTATTTCGATTTTTAATAAGCATTTTTAATGCAATCGATTGATATGTAGATGGGAAGGCTTAATAAGAACCCATGAATAAGAACCCAATCATAGCATTTTATCATGACAACTTTTGATTTTAGAAGGATTGTGGGTTCTTTGGCAAGTAAATGTGTAAAATATTGGGTTCTTAGGAACGTGAAATGGGATCTTATTCAGTGGGTCCTTAAATCTTACTTTTGATCTTAGCCCGTACTTTTAGGGCTCTTAATACGTTGATTTGGGATACTAGGCAGTCAATTGTAGGTTCTTAGGCACCCAATGTAGCAAAACAAGGCATAAATACGACGAGGGAAGACTGACTAAGAACCTATTTCAATTATAAACAAACAGTTAATCATAATAATAGAAGGCATGTAAAATTTGAACCTAATCATCGTTTCGATGGCAACATCAAAGGGTACATTGTGTAAATGTACTAACAGATTTAATTGTTTTTATATTTAGATTATTTCTATCGTAATCAAAGGCTAATAAGAATTCATCAAATAATGTCACACAACACATCCCAAAAAGCCAGCACTCAAAATTATGTCAATGACATTCACAATGGCACGCATTGCAGCTTGTGAAATAATATCCATAAATTCTAAACAGTTTATTCAGGATCATCTTGCACACCTCGACTTGTAACGACCTTTAAGGCTCGGATATTTTAGCTCATGAGGGTCGTTAAATTTTTTGGTGTGCAAGATGATACTGAACAGACATTATAGACAATGCATATCAAGCATAAATGCATCGTTATTATTAATATTCTATTATCACTTTAATTACTCTGAAGATTTCGAATCTGCCATGAAGAATGTGATCCGGGATACCTATACCAATACGAACATCAAAGGTTGCTGGTTCCATTATAAACAGGCCGTGGTGAAAAGATTCGAAAATCATTTACCTTACAGCAGCGAATGAATGATAATTTACAAGAATGGTTTTCATCCATCTTCGCAGTTCCACTCCTACCATCGAATAAGGTGCGTGAAGCGTTCGACCATTTGCTTAGTCAGCGATTCCGCATCAAGACCAATACCTTCAAAGTGTATTTGAGAAGAACGTGGCGTGACGGTCTTCCACCAGAGGCATTGTCCGTATATCGGCAACGGTAAATGTTTTGGCCAACAGCGCCCCCCCCCCTGGGGGGAGAAATAAGCAAAATTAGGAAAATAGGGAAGAAATAAAGAGATTTCTATTGTTTCGCACCCTAAAACAGGGAAGAAAAGCAAAATAGCCAAATGGTGGGGGAAGAAATAAGAACTTTTGGCCAAAATATTTACCATTGTATATCGGTCAGTAAATCGAACGAATAATGCTGCGGGAGGCCTTCAATCGGCAGTTAAATAAATTTGCGAACAGAAACAGACGGCCTAACTTTTTTCATTTCTTTCGACGAGCCAGTGAAGTCCTACACTCGACCAACTTGGAGTATATGCGCTTAAGAAATGGTCTCCAAAGATTCAACGAGCATTTGAACGATCATTTCGATCCAACAAATTCCCTCGTAAATTTCTTCTCAACGATGAAAAATGTCAACAGGGAAGATATTGAATTATGGAGAATGGAGATGGAGTTGGTTGGTTGCGTATTGTAGTCCTTTTGGAAGGACTACCTCCGAACCGGCAGAACCTTCGGAGACAACCTGTAAGGCGTAACTGTCCCATCTGTCGTCAGGAAATCCACAACAACCTGAGAATTTATATTTGAGGACAGTTGTCTGTGCATCAAAAATAAAAATAATTCATTTTGTTAGGGGGTGCTCAAAATTTATCGAAACATGCACTGGGTCCCAGAATTTCTGACAAATCTCTTTCCCCCCTCCACATACATATTTTGAATATTTTAGATATATATTCTGACTTACTGTAAGTGTTTGCCTCTCCCCAATTATGATCTCAGATTTTTCGAAAAAAAACTCGCTGCACCACCAATTATATTCCTGACAAAGTGTAGCAATTCAAGAAATGCGCAAAGTTCAGCTTTAAAACAACTTGGTGGATTATTATTCTGGGTTTTTAAGCAGCGGGGAGACTGACTTAGAACCTAACAACTTGATGGGTTCTTATTCTGGGTTCTTAAGCAGCTTTCCAATGGCGAGGAAGACTGATGTTTTTTGGGTTCTTATTCATGTATTTTTTAGGTTCTTATTTAGTTGTTTTGGTAACTTATTCATCCAAATCTGGGTTCTTATTACATTAAAATGGGATCTTATTCAGTTGTTTCGGGTTCTTATTCATGTATTTCGATAAAAATAACAATAGAAAAGTTGTCATGGGTTCTTAATCAGTGAGTCTGTACTGACTAAGATCCCAAATGGGTTCTTAGTCAGTCTTCCCATGTAGATATGTTGAAAATTATGGCAAAGCCGGAGGATGACGTCATCGAATTGTGACACTTCCGGTCATTATTAAAATTGGCCCAGTTGCATTTCTTAAAGCTTTTTACTTATCTAATCGAAATCAATAATAAAATTTTAGATCCCCTGATGGTGCTAAATGGTTAGAGAGTTTACCCTGTCTATAACTAGAGCTGGGCTGTACAGCTAAGTGAGTATAATTTCTTGTCTTCAACCAGTTATTTCACTTGTGTTTGCAAATGCTTGACTAGGAAATAAGTATTTAGTATTAGTATTTATAATTCTATAACAGAAAGCTAATAGGAGTATTTTAGAATGATTTTTTCGACAAAATAACAAGTGTTTAGGTCTTCTTTCCAAAAAAAAGATTATCGGCTTCTTCAGGGCTAAAGTACAGGAAGGATTCCATAAGGATTTTAGATGGCTCCAAACTATTTAAATAATATTCAAAGTAGAAGTCATCGCGATCGAGAATTACTATCTGAAAAAGCGTACGAGGTTTCTATTTAAACAATAATATTTCTATGAGATATCCGAAGAAACAATAAGCTTTTTCGTGAAGGTGTGCAAGATTTCTAAACAGTTTATGTTATTTTTATGGTTTACACACAATCAGGGAATTTAATATTCCAGGCAGCAATGTATGCGCTGCCAGGCAGCAAAAGATTTTGCCGACCCCTGTCCCTAAATCAAAAACTTACGCATTACAAACCTCCTTTTATAATGATTGTCGCCAAATTATGGCTAATTCAATATTTTGGTTGGTTGAAAATTACATCATCAAAATTCTGATTGGATTATAAAGAACTGTTTTCTTAATTTTGGATTTTAACAAATCATCTAAGGCTACGAAAACTGAAATATGGCTTGGAAACAACTGAAGAACACAAGAAAATGTATGTTGAAAGATTAAACATTTTTAGATGAACCAATCAGATGGGTCCAGGTAGCTTATCCGACAAGTCGTTATTCCGACAAATGCACTAACAAACATGGTTCGATATTCCGACAGATTTTTTTCTTTTTATATGTTTCAATATTCCGACAGGTCAATTTTCCGACAGGTAGTTAATGCGACAATTTTACATTCTCTGAAATTCAAATCAAATCGATAGTTCGTTATTCCGACAGGTCGTTATTTCGACAGGTCGATACTTCGACAGATCGATATTCCGACGGTTTTGCATATCGAAATTCTCTGAAATTTAAAATCGCTAGTTCGATATTCCGACAGGTCGTTATTTTGACAGGTCGCTATTCCGACAGGTCGATATTCGTACGTGTGTGAGTGTGGTTTTTCTTTCTATATTTTTTCTTCTAGAAAAAGAACTTGCAGAACTTACCGTGACGAGTACATTAAGTCACTATATTCACATAAATAAAATAAGATAAATTAATCATCACTACACAAAACTAAAGAGGGCAATTGAAATCCAAGGCAAAAACCAAGGTAAACCAACCAAACTGAACTCGTACAGAGCAAGTGCAGGAGTGGAAGGGGGTGTTTAGATTAGTTATGATAGGAACTTTTTATTTCTTCTTCAGGCACATGATAGTTTACGTATTGGTAGGCATCCAATTAACACCCCAAAAAAGTTCGTTTTAAAATTTTGCGAGATCCAGGTATTTTTTTGTCAAAATTAATATAGGCGAAAAAAATGCATGTACCTCAAATAGAAAAAGGGTGTTCTGTTTAATGCAATTTTTTCTTTGATAGGCTCGGACTTTTCTAGATGATCAACCGATGCCTAAACATGCCTTATTAATAAAAGCACTTCTTAAAAATACATTTTCCAGTTCGATATCTGGAATCTCAGGCTTTTATACCTCTTCAAAATAGTCTTTGTATGAGCTCCTGACTGGAAGATATTGAAGGATTAGTCGGTAAAAACAGGTTTGACGGTAAGAAGTCGCAAGTTGAATGTACAATCGATACATACTGTAATGCACTAAGTATAATTCTCACCATCTAAGATGGATGGACGCATAAAATGATAACTCCTTTGTGACAACAAACATGTACCTCAAATGCGCAAAAGACTTTTATTGACTTAATTCCTATGTAACTTGAATAGAATCTTTAAATTGTTAACTTTTATATACCAAAGTGATTCCACACACCAAAATTTCCAACTTAAACTCTATGTATAATTGTATTGGTCCTGGTCCTTTTTGTCATCTCAAATCTTAGGTGGGCCTGCTTCTGCTACCCCGCTCCTCCAGGCTCTAAAATCCATATAAATTATGCAAATAAGCTACAATTTGGCGGAGTTATAAGTTCTTTGTGAGCTGTATCGTAAATGATTAAAGGAGCTCCCCTCAACCTCCCATCATTGTAGTATTTTGTTTTTGATAGTAACTATAGACTGTTTCGACAGCATTCCAGTCCTGTCTCTTCTAAAATCCACAGAAAAGATCCAAATGAGCTGAAAAGTGATGGAGATGTAAATATTGTATTAGTTTACTTAAAAATAAAAATTTAAAGATTTGGATCATTATTTTGGTGTTATAAGCACTTTATAAACGTCAAAATGTTGAAAATGTATGGATAAAACTATTACGTGGCGAAAAATGACGTCATCAATTCCAATCAAATTAAAGATTAATAGAGATTTTTACATCATGAACATATAGTAGAAATTGAAGTTATTTAAATTTGTGTATTTGGAGTACATGAATTTTTGGGCTTGCACGCCTGCATAAAAATAGCATTTTATCGCTTAGAACGTCTAATATGAATATGAAAACTGCTGAAAATCGTTGATAATAGTTAGATTCTACTAAAAAAATACTGTTGCTAAGTAATTTCTATTTTTGGATGGCTGAGCTCGAATTAACCTTTAAAAATTAATTTCTTTTAAATTTATAAGGCATAATTGGGCAAAAGGGCACTATGATTCTGTGAAGATTTTCAACTTTTTTGATGCCATTTAACTACTTTACATAACTGAATCGTTCATTGTTTTCACGCAATAGATTTATTCCTTAAAATGAGGTTATAAAGACTTGTGTATTTGGGGTCATACAAATGCCTGTAATTCTCATTAAAAGATCGCTCTCCTTTGAAATGCATTAATGTTTTATATCTTGTTCCTGCTGTATAGTTTTTGTCGTATCGTTTAATATAGTATTTTAAATTTATTATTTCATATATTTATAGCCATTTGTAAATTGTGTATAAGGGGTAATCTTTATCTAAATCTTAATCATAATCTTAATTTTATAACATAGTCTTCAATATGATTTAGACGTACGTGGTGATAGCAAAGACTAGAGATAAATGAATAGACTGGTAACTCCGGACATACTTTATACACGGTCCCACATCTTGCCGACAAAATATCGAGTTGGGCGTTCTGGGACCATCTGCGATCAAACCACGATGCTCAGTGTATTTGCAAGCATGTCCAGAATACATGGGGACGAAATTATCTTTAGGGAGAAATTATTGTGGGAAATATGGGCCTTTCGTACTTTTTGCTATTAGAGTCAATAAGTCAGTCGCTTTTATATATTTTTGATCACTTGCTTTTTACAACATTCGCGTATAATGGAAGACAATGTCGTGACGAAGAATTATGAGATAATCGATGTCCGTTCACCAATTATTATTCTTTAAAGCTCTTTGATGAACAATTACGATTTCATCTTATAAGACCCTCGTCAACCTGAGAGTAGAGATTTTCTAAATATATGATGTGTCGTTACATTTTATTATCTATTGTAATGTATTCTTATTATCGTGTCAATGTATACGGTCTCTATTCATTTACGCAACAGAAATAGTTACATCAATTATCTATTATCTACGTTCATATTACCGCATACCTTTCCCAATTATCTATTTTATATCATCATAATAACAAACTATACCTCATTAGATAAAACTTTATCGTTAAACAATTAAGTCTTCAATAGATTCATTTCATTATCATTCTTGCTACCTTGAGACGAATTTAAGGTTTATATCTACCTTAATGTATTATCTGTTAACCTGTTAATTCGATAAAATGTTAACAGGTTTTCTGATATAAACTCCAATAACTCAAGAACGCGTTGAATAGATAACTTGCAAATT